>CM076575.1:714738825-714976968 GCA_034641835.2 Pinus albicaulis | reverse complement strand
CGTGGAAAGAGGCCAGCGGAAGAACATGTAAAGTGCCAGCATTGCTCTATCTTTAGGTATTTTAGTTATTTACATAATTGAAATAATATTAATTTTGTTCAAATATGCAGACACCTAGCCATGGTACGCCTAATGATTCCCTCTATGAGGAAGAGCTTTCTTCATCCCTATCTCCAATGCTCTTGTTGCAAAAAAAGGCACGAAATGCAAGGTTGGAATTTGATACTTTGATAGACGCGCCTCAAACACCTGAAATAGAAGAGAGGATAAAACAACTTATGACCAAGCTAGAAACATATCAGGTAATAATAAAAAGTCAAAAGGATATTTTTTTTGTTCTGCATGAGATGAATTGTGACAGATTGATTTTTAATTTTTACATTGACTAAACTAAAAAAAATATTTTGTATGTAGCATTTTCTGACACTTGCTGAACCCGGTGTTGGTGGTAGTGGGACACAAGGGCAAGAGATTGCCTAGCAACCCTCTCGTGCACCTTCTACTCCTTTAGGTGCCAGCCAAGAAACACACCCTGCCCAAGCAGACACCCAGCCAACCGCTGAACGTGTTGGCAGTGATGAGGCTGATATGGCCAACTACATTATTGCGTTTCCTGGAGCTACACGTGTCAGCTCCACAGGGACCATTAATGGCACATTGTTGGTGAACAATGAAGGTGTCCCTATAAAGCACGTACAACTCCCAGGTAAATTTTAATATTTTAACTATTTCATGTACTCTATCTAAAACATATTTATCATGATTTTTATTTTTAAATTAATGATAATATATATATATATATTTTTTTTTTTTTTTATCTGTGTAGGAAACAATGAGTTCTAGAGGTTTTTGGAGAGCCATGCGTTGGTAATTTTTGGCCCAACCATACACACAAGGTGGAATTCCCAGAATTCCAACCTGAAAAAAGAACTTCTAGATTATCTAGAAGCCCTTTTTGGGGTCGGCACATTTGATAGAACAGCGATGGCTCGGGTAGCTGGAAAATATTTGAAATATACCAGGGACACCTATAGGACGCAATTGCAATTTAACCCTAGATACGAGCATCCTCTCACAGTTCTAGAGAGTGAGTGGAGAGCACTCATCCATGACGGAAAAGAGAAAAGGGAAAAGAAAAAAGGAAAAATGCCAACTGGACCCGCAAGGTAAATTACAACTTTAATTTTCTCTATGTCTAAAATAAAAGTGTGCTACGTCATATCTGACTTCAATATTTTGATGATAGGTTGCCTGACACCTCGAAGGCAACCAAAGCTAGGATTGAAAAAAAGGGCCATCACAAGCTAGGCCAGGGTGGATACTTGAAATTAGCCGCAAGAATTGTAATTAAGTAGCTAAACATCATGTAATTAATTGTATCACCTTCCAACATTTTTGTAATCCTATCAAATATGATTAAAAATACACAATCATATGTAATGTAGGGTGATGACTTCGGAACAAAAAATACAGAGGAAGATAAAAATATCGCTTTCCATTTTGGCTATCAAGCCGTAGTTGAATGTCGCAGAAGCTTGGGGCAGGTCCCAAGATCCAGAATGCCTGATAAGGTAAAACATTAACCTTTCAATATGTTTGTTTTCGTCCATAAATTTAATGTCTAACAGCTTTATTTAAATAAGGGGAGCAGCACCACCGACGAGGCAAATAACCCAGTTTTAGAGCCAGATGTAGATGTTCCTCTCGTGCAACATGATCATTGTAGTGGGGACCAGGCCGACAATGCTACTATCAGTGAGGGTTGTGACGGTAATTAATTTCCACTTATATTTTTTTCTAATTATAACTTGATGGTTGTCCTTATAACGTTTTTTTTTTAAATGACAGAGAATGTTTCCCTTGAGGATCTTACCACCAAAGAGGAAGGTAGGGCAACAGTCCCAACGACGACAACTGGTGCACCAGGTAAATAATCTCATTGCAATTTTTTTTGTTAATATTACCAAACTAGTTCAATGATATTTAAAAACTGACAATAAAAATTTAATATTATCTGTTTTTGTAGGCGATGCCCCGTCACTGGATGAGACCAGACATTGTGACTACGCAACTAGGTCAGCAGTGCGGGTCAAAAGGCACGAAACAAGAGCAGAGCACGATGATATTGATGATGTAATTAGGAGCTTTAGAAATAGGAAGAAGAAAAAGAAAATTTGATAATGTAAAATATTGTATTATTATAAGACAAACATTACCATACTTGGAACGTTTTTTGTGTTATATAAAAAACTCATTTATCATACTATTTTTATGTCAAGCATTAATTGCAATGTTTCCTTGCGTACTTTTTGTTGAATTGTTTTTTTATTAGTTATTAAATATTTTTTTTTATGCTCATGAAAGTAAAAAATGAAATATAGATTGGGTATTGGGGAATTGAGAGTGATGTGAGGGGGGGGGGAGGGGCCATAAGAGCTTCCACCTTCACGTGGTTGGCCCTGTTTAGTAGAAAATAATTTATTGGAGCGATTTAATCTTGGAGCAAACCTCCCTCGATCCAGTGTAGCAACAAAAAAGTCACTGTTGACTTAGTTGCTACTCTTTCAGATCGTGGGAGGCTTGTTCTAAGTTCATGCGACTCCAATAAATTGTTCTTGAAATGAAGAGGAGCTTATTCAGGTATGTTTTGACATTTTCAACATATGTTCTAACATTATCATAAGAATGCATCTTAGAGTAAAAAATACTACATCAATTACTTGTATTTATTGTATAGATAATTATGGATTTTGATTGACTTGGAAGTGCAGGTACAAATCCTCTTGCATCATGAGCAATACAACTTGTCAACCAGGGTCATGTCCAGGATATTTTTTCTTGTGCGCTTGACCAGGTTCGTAATGTCACATTTTGTAAGTTCCTTTATAGTTCATAATTCAATATTAAGCTTATTCATGATTATTATCTAGGTTTTTTGTATGTTTTTTTTCATCTATTTGATTGTAAGCAACTCTGAATGTTTCCTATTATTCACTATGATTTCTCCCATTACCACTCCCACGATGAATCTAACTTTATTGTTACATAGGTTACTTTATTGTTACTATGATTTCTCCATTTATGATTTCATAGGTTACATCATGTAAAGTTGTGAATCTCAAGTTGGTGATGAGCTTTAGTTCTCTAGATTTGGGGCTTTTCTGATATTTTCTCCCTCATGTTATTCCTGCATCACCTCGTTGTTTGAACATGCCAATTATCTACCACTTGTACCAATTGGCACATGTTAATCTCTGAGTGGTACCACATTTCACCTATTTTCGGCCCACTTGACCACCTAAAAAACTCAAATCCACATACCATGTGTCTTTATCATGGAGTGCCACATGTCCTAGATATTTAGGCCTATAGGCCTTCTGTTATGAAAGAGATCAATTTTTTTTTCGTCAACACTTCTTATCTAGGCATGACACCTGTTACTTGTTTAATCTGACGGTCACAGTCTCTCGGGTTAGCTTCTAGGTTTGACATACCACTGGTTTCTGGTATATTTCCATGGAATCAGTCTAAAAATACCAACAACAATCCACACACCTGCAACCCTCGACAGACCTTCCATTTTAGTAGCTGCATTTCCGCAACTGCCAATACACCTACCGTTTTAGTTGCTGCATTTCGGCAACTACCAATACACTTTCCGTTTCATTCTCCTGGACTCTGTGTATGCATATTTTTCATATAATTTTATCACGAAGTTGGCTGCAGTGCTTTGACATGCCTTTGAATATTTTTGCGGGTTAGAAGACATTTCAGGCCAGAGATATTGAATAGAATTGATGAGATAGTTGTATTTGATCCTCTTTCTCGTGCTGAGCTCAGAAAATTTGCTAGAATACATATGAAATATGTAGTGATTCATCTTGCAGAGAGAGGTGTTGCTTTAGGGGTTACAGATGCTGCTCTGGATCTTGTTCTTCAGGAAGCCTATGATCCTGTAAGTAATCACTTTGTTTTGCTTTCTTTCTTATTTAGAGTCTATCTTGCCAGGGGATGTGGCCGTTATGGTTTGTTATGAGACCGTTGTCAATTTCATCACCGTCCCTCATAATATGTTTGATTGTGTTTATAAATAATAAATAATTATTACCCAAACAATAAACAATTAACTATACTATGAGTAATATGATATCTTGAAATAATTCTCATTATAATTTCATAACGTCTACTCTCACTTGGTGTTGTCTATATCACTAAGTGTGTCTTCTTTAAAATTATAGTTACAACAGACAATGAACAATCAACTGCACTGTGAGTGATATCTTGTAATAATTCTTATTATAATTTCCTAACCTCTAATCTCACTAGGTGTCTATATCACTAGGTGTATCTATTTTAAAATTATAGTTTCAATGGTAGATAAATTGTTATCTTAAAATTATAGCTTTGATGGTGATACCTTGTGATTGATAATGCAATTTGAAGCAGCTTTGGCTTTGACTAATATAGTCTCAGGAACCTCTGAGAATACAAAGGTTGTGATTGATTACGGGGCACTGCCTATATTTGTGGAACTTCTTACCTCTGGGAATGATAATGTTCGAGAACAGGTAGCACGCTTATTTTAGAGGCATAAAATTATTCTTCCCAACTATCTTTATATGTCTGTAATTTTGGAATTTGATTTTAAAAACTAGTACCCAACTTTGAGTTCAACTGGTGTTCGTGTAAGGTTGTTTGGGCTTTGGGAAATATTGCTGGAGACTCTGCAACATTTAGGGATCTTGCCCTCAGTCATGGAGCTCTGAGGCAGGTGCTTGCCCAGTTGAATGATACTGCCAGAATTTCAATGATAAGAAATGCTACATGGGCTCTATCAAATTTTTGTCGTGGTAAACCCCAACCACTATTCGAACAGGTAAGCAGAATACATTTTATGCCTCTTCTTCTTAGTTCGCAGATACTGTGGATTTTTTTTATAGATCTTGGTGCTTGGTAGATTTGGACGTAATATGGACCTAGGCGCTTGTTCATTACAATGACTCTGTCATCAGGTTTTAGAAAATGCTCAGAAATTTGGGTTTCACAAGGGGATTACCCTTTCTTGCAATTATCGATTATCAATCACATTCAAAAAAAGTCTTTCGTAGCATTGCTGAGCTCTTTGTAGGTGAATTTCCGAGGCAATTTCACAATATCTGAACTAAATTTGGCTATCCTTTTCAATACTCTGCGCTTGTAACAGAACCAGACAAACAATCTAGTGGCCAATGCAACAACAACAACACCTCCTATTGCAATGCCTGCAATTCACCCTCTCTGCACGCATGAATGACTATGGCACCCTCTTTTGTTAACAGGTACTGGAGCTGAAGGTACTGGTTTAGAATAGGATCGTGGAATTCAACATCCAAAATAATATCAAATTCCACTGCAATAGTATTCCCCGGCGAGGGAAATAGTTCATTGAGACCTATTGGACTCATCACCCCCAAATAGCCTCCAGGGCTACCCAGAGTGTGATCATCTTTGTTGCTGAGTACATTTTTATTTTTTCAGTGAGAGTTTAGGGTTTCTCTAACATAGCTTCAGAAATCCGATTCAGTGCCTGCTTGAATATCGTCACATAATACTCATGGTTTGGATTGATGAGCATGCTCTAAATGGTTGTTTGATTCATAAGAACCACCCATATAGTCATCCTGAGATATTTCAGAAGTTTTCTCGGGTTTCCTTTTTCATCGTTTCTAGTGGGTGGCATGGTGTGGGGTGATCTATCAATACTGGTGCTCTTGTAGTATGGAATTTGTTTTTGCGGATATAAAGGAGAATTTGATGTAGATATCCCATTGGATGCATTCATAGATGGGCACGAGAGGTCAAGAATTTAAATTAAAAATATGCAACCTCTAGCATGGCAACCTGAAGGCCGCGAGAGACACTGGTTAAAGATTGTTTTGTGCTGGCCTTAATATAGTCGTGATTTCTTTCTATTAACTTAATGCAAATATATAGTCTGGTCTCATTAAAATGAGGATTGTGGTTGTATTTATCTTTTTTTGTTTCGCTCTTAATGCTCCAAAAGTTTCCAAAAGTTGCGATAGTTGTTTATTTTTCTTGTTACAACTTAAAAGTGGTTTTTAGCAATGGGAGTCATGTTTTTTAAGGTTCATACTAATATGAAGATCTTGTAATTCTATATTCAGGATAAGAGAAGATGGCCTCTGCTTTGGGCAGTATGACAACAATTGCCACATATACCTCATTGGGTAACAATGGAAAGGGGAAGAAGTTGGGTGCAATTTTTGATAATTATGGCAGACAATTGTCTTCTCTTTCAGTTTTTTCACCCATTTCCTTAACGCCGTTTGTGAGGGCACTGGACATGATTTAGACATGTAATGACAAAGTGAGCTATGTAGCATAGTATATAATCTTGGATGGTTCAAAGGACAAAAAATTGCAGGTCAGAGAAAAAATTATGTTTAAAGGAAGGTCACCTGCACGTGAAACTTCACTGCGGTGGATCTTTCCTTGTCCACTTATATTCGATTTTAATGTGTTATTTTAATTTCTCATGGAGGGTTGTTTTGGCATATGGTCTGGCATTCAATTTCACACTTACTGAAAGCATTGTCAATTTGTCTTGCAGGTGGTGTGAACAAACTTGCTGATCTTGTTGGAGTCACCCTTGGGGCGAAGGGAAAAATGTTGTCTTGGAGAGCAAGCATGGTTCTCCTAAAATAGTTAATGATGGTGTGACAGTAGCTAAGGAGGTAATTTGTAGATGTGTGCTCTGGTTTTCTTTTTAACGTTGTATTAGTTCCCCCTCTTAAATGTCTTAGATTTGGTAGGCATAATTTGAAAACTCAAAGGTGAAAGGAAACATATTTGTTACCCAGTGGTCTACTTGGCCTATGGAATAGCCACATTAGAGTAATGCATAAATATTTTCACAACAATAAAAGGAAAGGGTTATGGCTGAGTCAAATTTTATTGTTATTGATAGTGTAATGAAATGTATCTCAATTCTATGGTTTTGGCCTTTTTATTGGTTAAATTAGAGGACCCAGTTGAAAATATTAAATAAGCTAAGACCAGTCAGGCAAAGACAAATGACAAGTTTAGGGATAAGAACCACAATATTCCATAGTTCTACTGTGGTCAATGGGCGGAGGGCAATTCACAAAGGTAACTTTTTGTCGATAGTACCGGATTAAGATCATCTATTCATTTTTGTAGGGTCTTATGGTGTTTGGTTTTTTAGTTTTGGGTTGGGCTTATTGAGTCTAAGATAGTTTTTGAGTGAAACAATTGCTATCAGGTATTAAAAAATTTTGGTTCTTTTGTCAAAATTTATGAGCTTGTTAGGAAATACAAAACTGACAATGGTTGTATCTTAAATTTGTGGAAAATAATTTGAAATGAAACCTTTTGTTTAGGTTGTTGCAGCAGGTGCAAACCCCATTCAAATTACTAGGGGCATTGACAAGACAATAAAGGCCCTTGTTTCGGAACTCAAAATTTTGTCAAAGGAGGTAAACGCTTGCCTTTTGAGTAGGCTGGTTTTCCTGTTTGCTGATGGTTTGGTGTATCTAATTGAATTAGTTGCCTAAGGTATTTTTGGTTGAAAAATCATTTTCATTTTTCATACAGTATTGGCCTTGTGGAATAAATTTGATTGTGTGGTATTGTTAGATCTACAACATTTGTAGTTGTTTAGTCTTATGGCCGAGGTGCACTTTTATTATGGAAATAGTTGATGCAATATTGTCATTTAATCCTTACTGCAGGGTAGCATGTTGAGAAGTTTCTTGTGAAACATTTGGTATTCAAATGACACTTGATCCTATACAGCACTGCTGGAGATTGGCAACAAGATGAGGAGCTTTGAAGAGGACAGTCGGCCTTCACTAAGTGGGCCCGTTAGCTATTTTTGGCACAAAAAAGTCTATTTTTAGACTATGTCTATTTTTAGACATGTCTATCATATTCTATGAATTGCAGGATGCTATTTGTGGATGGTTGGTCAAGTTGGAAAAATAGATGGACTTCTATTTTTAGACATATTGGGCGGAATCTATTTTTAGATTTCCAGTCTCAAAATAGATATGTCGAATATTATTAGCTCTTAATAATATTTGGACTCTAAACATTATCTTATTCTCTTGGAGCACTTCGCCTTGATGCCCGGGATGGTCACATGCAATGGCTGGCTGGATGACGCCACAGCTATAAGTGGAAGCAGTTTGTTGATGACTTCAGTTAGAACTCATGTGAGTGAGTTTCGTGGAGTTGATTGAGGAGTTAATGGAGTTGTGTTCAGTTTAACTCAGTTAAACATAATTGAGCTAGTTGTATCTAGTCTAACTGATTAATACACTAGTGAAAGTGATGTGAATTAATTAATAATTAATTCACTAATTAATCAACTAATGAACACATCAGTTAACTTCAGTGCATGGACAGTTTCAGTGGAGATCAGTGGTGGAGGTAGGTGAAAGAGCAGGTTGACTATCAGTTGTGACTATACTAGTGCATGAGTTTGCACCACACATTGATGGAGATGCCAATGAGGATTGCGCAGTACATACTGGTGGGATTCGAACTTGGATCTCATGATTATCCATATTGGATTGCGCAGTAGAGGCTGGCTAACAGGTGGAGGAGATTTGAGCATGTGACTTGCTTGATTTGAGCTTGTGTAGTGTGTAGCATGTGAGATAGTGCTGAGAGCTTGTGAGGGGATTTGTGCTATGTATTGTTACATGATCTCTATGTGATTATAATATACAGATAGTTGGGAGTTTTTACCTTTTAAGCTTTCCCATAAATACTGTGTTTATATGTGTGATTGATTATGGTTTTAATGTGCGCATGCGATTGTTTATTTTCCGCAATTAATGATCAATGGTAGAAGAGATTATGTATTATGCATGAAGAGTAAATAGTGTGTAATCAGGATAATATCGGTGAATAATTTAACTATTATTCAAATTTCTACTTGGTATCGGAGTGATATTTATCATTGGAGCAATTGCAGAACATTGAAGCGGTTGAGTTTTGAGCTGGTGGAATTCGAATTTGCAGCAGTGTTTTCTTGGTGTCGAAGTTGAGATGTCTTTCAACGGATTGTGATTGGAGTATGCCCTTGAGGAAAGCTCCAATTATATTGCATGGAAGGACAGGATGGAGGCGGTGTTAGATGGCAATGGGTTGAAGGAGTTCATAGATGCTGAAGTCCCAAAGCCTACTTCTAGCGATGTTGCCGTAATTGAGGCTTGGCAAAAGAAGACAGTAAAGTGTCAAAGGATTCTGTTGGAGGGCGTGAAGGATCACATAGTGTCCAGCCTGCATGGTAAGGCTTCTCCATATTTGATGTGGAAAGCCTTGACAGATTTATTCCAAAGCAAGAGCGACGAGAGGAATTTGGTGCTCAAGGATAAACTCAGAAACATAAAGATGGAGAAAGGAGACAGTATGCCCAAGTACCTCACGAAGTTCATCCAATGCAGGGATGAGCTGGGAAGTGTGGGGGTGACTGTAGATGACGAGGACTTGGTGAGCTTGGCTCTCCTTGGGCTTCCGAAGAGTTGGCATTCCTATCGGGACTCTGTCAATGGTCGGGAGAAATTGCCAGGATGGGAGTGACTTTGGTCGGATCTTGTGCAAGAAAATATATGGTATTTCAGGGGAGGGATCATCAAAGGTGAATGATGAAGACCATTCATTGGTCAGCAAAGAAAAGAAGGGGAAGATAAGAAAGCTTCTCATTCGTGTGAAAGGCAAGAAGCAGACATGTCTCCTGGCAGAAGTGATTTCATCACAATTAAATTGGGTATTATGCCACAAATTGTCCGCGTAAGAAGAAAATAAGTGTCATTGATCTCAGAAATGAGAGGCCTTGTACCTCGCATTTGAGCTGGATTTTCTTTTATCGCATGCTTGCATCCATGTGTGGTGGATCACATGGTTTCGGGACAAGTGGTGCCTTTTCACATGACAGAGATCGAGATTTGTATCGATCCGGATGAGTCCGATCTGAGTGCACATCGAGATGGGCGATGATGGTAGATACAGTGCGACCGGTATTGGTACCATTTCCTTTAAGGGGGAGTCTGGTAAACCCTTCAGATTGAAGGAAGTGATGCATGTTCTAGGATTGAAGAAGAATCTTATCTCTATGGTGATGTTAGAAGACAAGGGATATGATGTTGTCTTTAGCAAGGGAAAGGCTTTCCTACGGAGTAAGGCAACTGGTGAGACCCGGAGGATAGCGGTTTGAGTTAAGAACCTTTATCAATTGCAGGTAGATGGCTGTGCAGCAATGGCAGGCAAGGAAGAAGGAGTGGTGAGCCAGGGTGATGGCGAGTTGTGGCACCGGAGATTGGGCCACCTTCACCATGGAGCTTTGAAGATACTGCAGCAGATTTCTAATGGGCTTCCTAAAGGCACTCTTGCACAATGAGATCAGTGCAAGGGGTGTACCTTGGGAAAATTTTTGAAAGCCACCTTTCACGAGAAGGATATTCGCGCCACGACGATCCTTGAGAGAATTCACACAGACGTGTGTGGACCTTTCTCAGTTTCAATGTAGTGCTACGTACTATGTGGATCCTGGTTGATGATTTTTTTCGAAGTGCTCGGATCTTCCTTCATGCGTAAGAAGAGTGAAACAGTGGAGACATACTCAAAGTTCTATGAGTTCAAGGCACTGGTTGAGAAAGAATCGGGGAAGCAGGTGAAGGCTCTTAGGAGCGACAATGGTGGTGAATTCATCTCTGGCGAATTCAAGGACTTTGCAGCACAGAAGGAATTCGAAGAGAGCTCATAGCACCTCATAACCCACAGCAAAACGGGGTTGCTGAGCGGAAGAACAGAACGATCGTGGGTGCTGCACGGGCGATGTTGCATGATCAAGGCCTACCCATTCACTTGTGGGCGGAGGCATGCAATACTGCAGTATATGTGTAGAACCGTTGTCCTCACAAGATACTTGGCATGAGTACACCTGAGGAGGCGTTTTCTAGTAAGAGGCCTGATATTTCCCATTTGAGGATTTTTGGTTCACCTGTCTACATGCATGTGACGAAGGATGCCAGGAAGAAGCTGGAGCCGACCGCAGAGGTTGGGATATTTGTGGGGTACACTGATATGCCCCAAAACTATTGTGTGTATTTTCCAGACAGTCGCAAGACCGTTGTGCGATGGGATATCAAATTTCAGGAGGAGAAAGCCATGAAGTGTTCGCTTGAGAGGGAGCCACACTTGCATGCAGATGAGGAGCTATTAGTTCCTAAGGATGAGCTTTAGGATGTGGATCAGCCACAAGAGGAAGTTCATGGAGTGGAAGAGACCACTCATGTAGCGCCAACCATCAGAGGGCGGAAGCGCACTACAGAAGTTGAGCGACTGGCTCAAGATGCAAAGAAGGTTGTAGGAGCACCTACATCACAACGCAGATAGGGACAGTCACCTGACTGGTATACTGGATACATGGCTCTTGTGAGCAAGTGTATCATGACAGAGCCATCCTCTTTCGAGGAAGATGTGGAGGATTTCACATGGGTAGATGCCATGGTGGAAGAGTATGATTCGATTGTCAGAAACAGTGCATGGGAGATTGTCCTAAGACCGGAAGGGAAATCAGTGGTGGGTTCGAGATGGATCTACAAAATGAAGCATGCAGCTGACGGGAGTGTGGAGAAGTACAAGGCAAGATTTGTTGCCTGAGGCTTTTCACAGATAGAGGGGATCGATTATGAGGAGACCTTTGCACCTGTTGCAAGGTATTATTCCATACGGACGATCCTAGCTCTCTCAGCGCAGATGGGGTGGCACATTCATCAGATGGATGTGAAGACTGCGTTCCTCAATGGAGTCATTGAGGAGGAAGTGTACATAGAGTAGCCTGAAGGTTTCAAGATCTTCAGCAGCGAGTTGCATGTGTGCAGGCTCAAGAGAGTGCTGTATGGGTTGAAACAAGCACCTCGTGCTTGGTACACACGGATAAATAGTTATTTCACCGGACTTGGATTCTCCAAGAGTGAGGCGGATCCGAACCTATAGCAGATTATGGTGGAGGGTAAGTTGCTAATCATTGTACTTTATGTAGATGATTTGATTTTGACAGGTGATGAGCTGTTGATACTCTCATGCAAGGAGGATCTTGCAAAAGAGTTTGAGATGAAGGACTTGGGCCTCCTTCATTATTTCCTGGGATTGGAAATTTGGCAACGCAGTGATGGACTGTTTGTTTCTCAGGGTAAGTATGCCTGGGAGATACTGGAGAAGTTCAACATGCATGGCTGCAAGCCTGTTGATACTCCTCTTCCTGGAGGTTGGAGGAAGGAGGATGCTACTTCAGCGGAGGTAGTGGATGCCACTGCTTATCGACAGTTGGTGGGGTCGCTTATGTATCTGGTCAATACACAACCCGATATATGCTATGCTGTTAACCAGCTTTCACAAGCTATGGTTAAGCCAACCAAGCTCTTCTGGAAGGCAGGCAAGCATGTATTGCGTTATCTCAGAGGCACATCGGGATATGGATTGTGGTACAGACAGGAGGATGAGGTGAGGCTATGTGGCTTCACGGATGCAGATTGGGCAGGGAGCCCAACGGACAGAAAGAGCACATCTGGAGGGATTTTCAGTATCGGGTCGACAGCAGTTTCTTGGTACAGCAGGAAGCAGAGATCCGTGGCACTCAGTTCAGCAGAGGCCGAGTATATGGCAACGAGTTTGGCTGCATGCGAGGCTATATGGATGAGGAAGATCCTGGTCGGGTTGTTCGGGTCACACTTGGAGCCTACTGTGATTTATTGTGATAACCAGAGTTGCATTAAACTCTCGGCTAATCCAGTATTTCATGATAGATCCAAACACATTGACATCAGGTACCATCATATCAGAGATTGTGTGCAGTGGAGAATCATGTTACTTTCATACATTCCCACGGAGGATCAGGATGCTGATATCTTGACGAAGGCGCTCACCAGGAGCAAATTTGAATACCAAAGAGGCAGGATAGGGGTTGCAGATAATCCATATCTTGTTGAGAGGGAGTGTTGAAAATGCAACAAGATGATGGAGCTTAGTGAAAAGAAGTCGCCTTCACTAAGTGGGCCCGCAGGCTATTTTTTGGCGCAAAGTCTATTTTTAGACTATGTCTATTTTTAGACATATGGATCATGTTCTATGAGTTGCAGGATGCTATTTGTGGATGGTTGGTCAAGTCGGAAAAAATATATGGACTTTTATTTTTAGACATACTGGGCGGAATCTATTTTTAGATTGCCAGTCTAAAAATAGATATGTCGAATATTATTAGCTCTTAATAATATTTGGACTCTAAACATTATCTTATCCTCTTGGAGCACTTCAGTTTGATGCCTGGATGTGGCACATGCATCTGACAGAAGGAATTATGCTATTCCTAGGGTCTAAGTGGAGCTATTGCATGATGAATTCAGTTAGAACTCATGTGAGTGAGTTTGGTGGAGTTGATTGAGGAGTTGATGGAGTTGTGTTCAGTTTAACTCAGTTAAACATAGTTGAGCTAGTTGTATCTAGTCTAACTGATTGATACACTAGTGGAAGTGGTGTGAATTAATTAATAATTAATTCACTAATTAATCAAATAATGAACACATCAGTTAACTTCAGTGCATGGACAGTTTCAGTGGAGATCAGTGATGGAGGTAGGTGAAAGAGCAGGTTGACTATCAGTTGTGACTATACTGGTGCATGAGATTTGCACACACATTGATGGAGAAGCCAATGAGGATTGCGCAGTACATACTGGTGGGATTTAAACCTTGATCTCATGATTATCCATATTGGATTGCGCAGTAGAGGCAGGCTAACAGGTGGAGGAGATTTGAGCATGTGACTTGCTTGATCTGAGCTTGTGTAGTGTGTAGCATGTGAGATAGTGCTGAGAGCTTGTGAGGGGCTTTGTGCTATTATTGTTACATGAACTCTATCATTATAATATACAGATAGTTGGGGTTTTCAGCTTTAAGCTTTCCCATAAACACTATGTTTATATGTGTGATTGATTATGTGGTTTTAATGTGCACATGCGATTGTTTATTTTCCGTAATTAATGATCAATGGTAGGAGAGGTTATGTATTATGCATGAAGAACAAATAGTGTGTGATCAAGATAATCTCGGTGAATAATTTAACTATTATTCAAACTTCTACAGCATCATGCACTTGACTTCAAAATTCATATTCAAATTGTGCCAGACAATTCTTGCAAAATTTCAAATATTTATGTTGTTTTAAACCATTATCTTTTTCATGTATTGGATGCTGAAAATGAGAAAAAGACTTTGGTATGAAACCAATTGGTGAATAATTTCCAACAAAACAACCACTTCCAAGACATGATTTAGAATTAGAACATATGTACTTATGAAGCATAGAAAGATATCCTTGATGCATTGTCAATGTTTGGCTAGGGTTATTTTTGGAGAAAATAACTCCTTATTCCTAGAATAGTGATCTTCAATACAAGTAAATGCTGAAGAAGAGAGATCATGGTTATATATACATATTATGTTATTAATAAAATCGCCTTCCATTTTTCTTATGTATCATGGGGATTCACCCATTTATTATATATATAAATTTAGGGGGGTTCTTAAAATTTTCCCTGATCCAGACATGGTGTTGCAAGCCATGTTTCAAGAAAATTAAACTCTTTTTCGCAATCATTATGTGTACCTGCAAATTGGAAATCAATGTTAGAATTAAAAATATTTTCAGAATGACATTGGTTCTGGTATTTTTGCTCTGCAGTGAGAGCTTTCTCTTGTTATGTTTCCTTTTCTGCTTCTTCCTTTATCTCTATTTCTGCATTCCCTTTGCAGACTTCTTTCTTTACTTCTTTCTCTGTTTCTTCCTTTGTCTCTGTCTCTTCTTCACTAACCTGTGCTACTGCAAATAGGTTGTCTTCCACTAACTGAAGTGGGATTATCTCACCAAATAGCATCATGTCGATATCATATTTTTGTTGCATCATCTGCAACCAGTCATCACTAGCCAAAATTACATTATCAAAGTTTACATCAACAATATTAATCTTTGGATTTACCATATCTTCAGGAAAATCTGTTGCTGGATTCATCATATCCTCATCAGCAAGCTCTGTTGCTGGAATCACCATATCATAAATAAGGTTTGTTGTTGGATTCATCAAAACATCATCAGCAAGCTGTCTTGCTGGAATCAACAAGTCATCATCAGCAAACTATGTTGCTGGAATCATCACATCATCGTCAGCAAGCAATGTTGCTGGTATCATCAATTCTCTGTCCACTTGTAGCTGTGTACAGTGGGGCTCACAAGCATCTTCGTGCTCTCTCTCTCTACTTCTTCTGACCTTTCTTCGCAGACATCATCCACCTGTGACTGAGCACAGTGGGATTCAAAAAAATCTTCATCTTGATGTAGATCTGCTCCTACAGATCCTCCTTTATCTTCATCTTCAATACTCCCCCTTGTACCAAAACATCTCTCAAGGGTATCCCATGCCTCCTTGGCCATCTTTGCATCTGAGATCAGAGGGAGAATGTTGTCATCGACAGATTATTTTATGCATTTTAACGCATAGGCGTCTTTTTGCCTTCTTATTTCCATATCTAAAAAGATCTCGAACATCTTTTGTTTCTGCTTTAGCCTCTTGGCTTTTCCCACGACCTCGTTGCTTGGCTTCCACAAATAGACGAGTCTACATATGCATAAAATACCTTACTTCTAAAAATTTCATTTCCTCAAAAAATATCTTTCTACAGATTCATTTTTATAAGGTTTTCACTCTCACAATTTTAAGTTTTTTTTTTTTAAACTCTCTAAAAAAAAAAAGCTTTTTCTCAAAAAAATCTCATCTCCTTTAAATATTTCAAAATCTCTTTTTAACAAAAATTGGAGCCCTTTTCGTTTCCTTTTATAGAACCTTTGCAGATTTTGAAGTTTTTTTGTTTTTGAAAAAACACTTTAATAAAAAAACTTTTCCAAATTTAAAGTTTTTTTTTTTTTTAACTTTAATAAAATTCCTTTTACATGAAATGGATTTTCTCCTATTTTAAATCAACGTGGAGTCATATGACCTTTTATAAATATTATGAAACTGGGAATCAAATAAATGTGAAACCAAATTGAATCGAACCTTTATCAAACTGATTCAATCTGCTTCCTCCTCGGCTTGACCTTTGCTCAATCGACTTTCATGTATCACACGGATTTGGATTTGATAGATTACCTTAACGCAGGCGACAACACCTTTGCTCCGCGTGCAGCCTAACGCAGCTGATTCACTAAGCCACTGCATGAGTTGAATTCCGTGCAAGTGATTGAAAGTTAACGCGGTTGAAAGCTCTTGGCTCCTGCATTATAATTTTTTTTAAAGTCTTTGACTAGCGCGGTCCCGACTGTAAACAGTCGCGACTAAATAAAAACAATGCAACTCAAAAAACTGGCGTGGGTATGGCTTGCGTTCTCGTGCCAATCCCTTGTTTCAGCGCGTTGGCACGAGTATTAGCTTAACAGTCATGCCAACCAACTTATCCTCTCTAATGCTCCTTGGATCTGTTGCTTCTCTCTAGGGAGGCTTATGCAAGCTAGCTCTGATACCATGAAAAGAATTGAGAAAATGAAAAGTAAAATGGAGCAGAGAATTACTCATCTCAATATTATGAAATAGTTAAGTAGATTACATTGGAAACATCAACAATAAATGACTGTAGTGTAACTGGACTAAACTGGAGTAAATAGAAACTGAACTGGACACTTGGAATGACGATTTCGACACCTAGCAAGTGGTTTGGATTACATTCTTTAACAACTTTAAGACTACTCGTTCCTGAAGTTAAATAAATGTGAATGGTATAAGTTGAGCCTACCACGGACAAGGTTCCTCCAGCCCTCTCCAAACGTGTGTAGAGATCGTTTTAAATTTGAACTTGACCAGTTTTGCCTTTCACTACTTCTCACTAGAATTTGGCATGCTATTTTACCTTTGATTATTTCCAATTGTGTGTAGACATCGCTTTAAATTTGAACTTGACCAATTTTTCTTTTCATTACTTCTCACGAGACTTTGGCATGCTATTTTACCTTTGATATAATAAAAGCAAAATTTATATCTAAGAAAAAGTAAATTGATGTAGTAATATAAATTTAATTGTTACTAAATCCAACATTAATGTATTTAAATCATCAAAATACCCACTTTAGAGTTCATCTTCCATTTTCAATAATTAAAAAAATCTTAAAATTTAGTCCAATTACAATTTTATTTTAAATTGTTATTATTTATTATAATTATATATAAATTTAATTTCAATAGTTAAAATTTCTTAAAAATAATCATTTTTCAAATAATCTCAACTTTTATTTGATTTATAATTATTGTTAAAAATATTTTATTATGGTTAAAAATATTTATTATAATAAAAATAAATTTTATTGTCCACCTCATAATTATTAATAAATATGTAAAACATCACAAACAAAACAATTATATAAAATTTTAAAAGATTTATTCCATAATCCACACGGTCATAAGCTTAAAAATTCAACATGTAACAAATTAACAATTTAATAGTAGCTATCTATTCTATCAATAATCAAAATGAAAAGTTATCCCTTTATATGAAGAAATGAAAATTTAAAATATTTACAATTTTGGAATTTTATATAGTATTAATAACATAATTATATTTTAATGTAAATTATAAATAAAATAATTTTCTTATAGGGTGTAATATATATTATAATAGGGTGTTTTGTTAAGGAATTTATGGTGAAAAGGTTATAGGCTACTCAAGCCATATGCTATGCATGTCTCTCATCTCATAACTCACATTATCTAACAATCAAAAGAAAATTTTAATTGTTTTCCTAAATAAAATATCTTTGGCATGATAAATACATGAGTGACCTCTAACCAAGTAGCATGATCATTCATCTCTATGTAGACTATGGTTTCTTCTTTAATACCGCTAATAAACTATTTCCTAATAGAAATAATTTATTTAAATACTCTATTCTAATGGATACACATTCAAAAGTATCAATATAGCCTTCCATTATGCCCATTTTGCACAATTTGGTAAACTAGATCAAAATAATGTTTCTTTCATAAAATAAGGCTTTCATCATAATTTAGTAATGCCTATAGAAGTGCTCTTATTCCATTTCCACCACTTCCAAAATTCTCTATCCAAATAGAGGACCTTGGATTTGAGTCTCATTAGTTCATATATGCTATGGAATAAAGGGAAAAATTTTACTCCATTTGTTCAACCCAAAAGTCAAATATCAACCATCACAGTTATTCAAATTGAATTAAGGTGAGGTACCACATTTTGTGATTGGAAAACAAAAGAGTATTGATTAGTGAGATCATTATCATCCTCAAGGTTCTTACCCTTATGGGATCCTTCAGCAAAAGAAATGTAACCATGCTCAAGCTTGCCTGCCTCCCATTTCCATTTAGGGATGCATAGAGGGTGGATCAGGTCAGCTAGATGTTGATGTTCTACTTTCACTTTCTCTCACACCAAACACCACAGAAAGTATTGAGCTATTTTTTTCTTCATACCCAACCAAAAATAGTATTACCTTAAAGTGTTGATTAGGTTTTGGTATCCTAGGTGCGCAACATATGGAATTTTGTGGTATTCGTCCAAAAAATATCGCTTGAAAACTTGTTGATTTTGTACATAAATACAATTTCTATATGTTTACATACTCTCACTATTAATATTATAACCTAGCTTCCTTCCAGAGTTGTCTTCTTGTTTCGCTTGCTTCTAGATGAAATGATATTCGGGATCTTTTAAAACAACCCCTCTAATCTGATTTGAGCAATCAAATTTTATTTTACTAAAGGAGATCTTATAAAAACAGTCTGATCTCCTGCTTAGAGCATCGGCCACCCGATTTTCCTTTCCTTTCAAATTTCTAATGTCAAAGTCAAATTTACTTAAAAACATGGTCCGCCGTGCTTGAAGGGAATTCAAGTTTTGTTGATGAAATAAATTGGTTAGGCTTCGATGTTGTGTCATGAGAGTAAAATTCTTCCTCAATAGATAATGTCGCCAAACATTCAAAGAATGAACTATTGTCGTGAATTCCAAGTCATAGGCTTGGTAGTGTTGTTCATGTTCTTTTAATTTTCATGATTCGTATGCCACTACTCAACCCTCATGCATCAATACACCCCCTACTCATGCTTGGCATGTATCTGTACATACCAAAAACTCCTTATTTTGGTCTTCTATCCTAAAAATTGGTGTCGTAGTACAAATAATTATTAGATGATCAAATATTTGTTGACACTCCATGGTCCACTTAAACACCTTCCATTTTTTCGATATAGATGTCAAGGGGTAGGCCAATCTAGAAAACCCCTATATAAAATGGCAGTAATACCTAGCTAATCCATAGAAAGAATGAATATCTGCCACATTCTTGGGGACATGCCACTCCATTATTGTCTTAATTCTCTTTGGATTCATCGCTATGCCCTCTTGTGTGATGATATGTCCAAGATATTGTATTTATTCCTTATATAATTTGCATTTGATGCATTTTTCATACACTTGACGTTCTCGCAGGCTCTGCAACACAATTTGAAGATGTTTCTCATGTTCCTCCATATTTTTAGAAAGATCCATCTTAACCAGCAATCTAGCAAGAGCCAAGAGGGATCAAATATCTTGATGTGAAAATTTCTCTTAGAGTGAAAAATCCTTTTTGTATATGTGTGTGTGGGTGTGTGTGTCTATAAAGAGAGAGACCACTTGTAATATTGTATTGTTTATGTTGCATTTTTAAATGTATAAAATGGATCAAAATTTACTTGGGCATAAAATAGTGAGAACGCTTAAAATAGTTTTTTCCAATTTCTTTGTATAATGTATACATAGTTTATTTTTAATTTTTAACTTCTTTATTTCTCTATATATTTGATATAAGATGATGATGTTTCATATATACATTAAAATATTATATTTATGGTTGAGTGAGAGTGCTTCTCATTAGTATGGACACTGCGAGTGAGAATATTTCTACTTTATTATAATTGTAATTAAACAAACCAAACTCGAATATCCGTTTTTATTTTTTACTATGTATTTTATTTACGGTTGAGAGTGAGTGAAATATTTTTACCGCTTCTCTTGAGTATGCTCACTGAGAGTGATATTATTGATTTTTTATACTTTTTTTAATTAAAAAAACCAAACATGTATATTCATTTTTGTTTTTTATTACATGTTACTTTTTTTTTAAGGGATGGATAGACATACTTACACATCTCTCATACCGGGCTGCAGAATGAGCCTCTCGACTTAATAAATTAAAATTTCATCAATAAAAAATAGTACAAAATTGTCAATATAAGGGTGAAATATTCCGTTCATAAGACACATGAATGTAGTTAGGGCATTAGTAAACCCAAATGGAAGAACTAAAAAATTTTAACGTCCATAGTGAGTTTTGAATGCGATTTTTTATTTTATTTTTAGAGGAGGTTCATGGGCACTAAGTGTCAGCTACATCCACGTGAAAATCTAGGATTATCAACCCAAAGGGATCTATCCGTCGGCACAACAAGCGGGGCCTAACCCCAAGGGCATCAAGGATATTTGACCCCATGATGTCCCAACTATAAAATTACTTAGCAACGAGAACTCGACCAACTGAGCTATCTCTTGAGGGTATTTTGAATGAGGTCTTACATGTATCTTCCTCTTTTATTCTAATATGATGGTATCCCGATATTAAATCAATTTTTGAGAATATCGTTGCACCCTTTACTTAGTCGAACAAATAATATATTCTTGGTAGTGGATATTTATTTTTAAAAGTCATTTTATTTCGCTGTCGATAATCAATGCATAATTGTAGGGTGCCACCCTTATTTCTAGAAAAAATTACTAGAGCTCCCCATGGTGATACACTAGGGTGTATATAATTCTTATTCAAAAATTATTGTACCTAAATATTTAGCTCTATGAGGTATGGTATGCTCATCATGTAGGGTTCTCTAGACATCCAGGCATCCCCTGGAAAAATCTCAATAATAAATTATATATCTCTTTTCGGTGGAAACCCTACTATCTCTTTAGGAAACAAATATTGAAACACTTGAACTACCAGCATATTTTCCAATTCAACTGATTTTTCCTTAGAATTAGCATAACCCACTCATACCGCATAAATATGACATCCCTTTCATATACACTTCCCTAGTTGGGAGGCAGTAATTGGCTTCATCTATATGGGTTACAATTTTTTCCCTTTTTTGAGAAAAAAAAATCATTTTTTTTATGTTCTTCAACTTTCTACAAGCCAAATCAATTTTTCTGTTTATAATTTCATTTTGCGATAAAAAAAATAGTTAAAATTCTTATTAGCTTTCTATTACTTATTTTTTGGAATTTTTTTATCCACATTTGATATTTCAACTTAGTGTTTCTTTGAGTGTGTGTTTTTTAACAATCAAAGGATTCATAAGAAGTCATGTTAATACGCACCGCTATATTCTTTCAAACTTTGTGTTTTTTAGAAATAAAATATGTTACAACAATCTAGACAAAGTCTACTTCAGTCTCGTTATATTTACAAAGACAATTGATGCATATCATAATTACTAGAATTTTTTGAACTAGTCCAATATGAAAAAAATGCATATTTTGAATATGTTTCGCGACGCACGAAGTTTCTTAACATATAAGTTATAAACAAAAAAACTAAAAAATACCCATTATACACAACGGACCAATGTAGTGCATCATAATTTTTTCAATTTTTTTTACAGTGTATTTTGGAAGATACAAAATATGATTTCACTGAATCATAATGACCTTCAGAAATTGTTTGTACCCGTTTTATTACAAAATTAATTAAAATTAGTAAATATTTATGAAATTCCATAAAAGTTATATTTCCTGAAAGTAGATTGAATTCTCAAAATGCTTGTCTTGGTTCCGACAGTTAATTTAGAATGTTTCATGGATTTTAATTAGTCCAAAGTTGAAGATATTTATTCAGAGCTTGATTCTTTATAATTGCAGACGTGTTAGTTCAGCTGAACTCTTAAAAAAAGTTTGGCCGAATTGTTTTTTTGTACCGAATTCTCAGGATATAATATTTTGTGTCCTTTAGATGTCCTTTGAATGTAATGTCCTTTAAATCTACCTCCAAGAAAATTCCTTAAACTCAAAACAATCCTTTGCAAAAATTTCCTTTGAATGTACCTCCAAGAAAATTCCTTAAACCCAAAACAATCCTTTGCAAAAATATCCTTTGAATGTACCTCCAAGAAAAGTCCTTAAACCCAAAACAATTCCTTGCAAAATCAAACCAAGACCTTTGCAAAAACAGACCAAATGTGAGAAATTATGTGAAAATAATGAATGCTTTTACGTCAATTTATGTTATCGCGAAATGTTTTTTTGGAGGGGTTTTGTTGTATTTTCCAGCTGACAGAAATTTAGGTAAAATTTTGGTCAAACTTTTATAAAAACTTTGTCCAAAATTTTATGTTGTTAGACTTGATGGGCCGTCGGTGCAAAAAACAATTCGGCCAAACTTTTTTTAAGAGTTCAACCGAACTAACACGTCTGCAATTACGCAGAATGAAGCTCTGAATAAATATCTTCAACTTTGGACTGATTAAACTCCATGTAACATTCTAAATTAACTGTCAGAACCAAGAAAAGCATTTTTAGAATTCAATCTACTTTCAGGAAATATAACTTTTATGGAATTTGTTCATAATATTATACAAAATATTATATCCCTTCTATAGCACTAATACCTCATAGTTTGTTCAAGAGCTAGCATTAAAATATTTCCAAAATTGTTTCCTCTAAGAAGATAAAAATTTTTCACTTAATGTCTTCAAACACCATACTAGACACTTCCAATAAGGACAACATTGAAAGATTACATGAATGTTCATAAATCATGTTTAGGGTTGTAAACATGTTTCGGTCTTTGAGATGTTAATATTATTTATTAAATTTATTTGGAAATGAGATTTCTGTTGGATCAATTAATTTGATATTCCAAAGTTGAAAAAAATTCTATGAAAGTTGTAAATGCAAATGCAGTTTATAGTAACCACAAAATTAGTGCGCATCGTTGCAAACAATAGATGTTAGTTTGAAACAATTTCTCAATATATTGGTCATTGTACTGTTGCATATATATACATAGGTATATCAACCCTTTCAAATTCTATTCCCCTCACTAGAGTAATATTCCCAGCAGATTAATCACCGATGAGGTATTTAAAAAAATTGCGTTATAGCTAGTATTTCTTTTAAATCTAATACTTCTTGTACAATCAAACACCAACAACGACACTATTTCTTGTGACCATAACACTTCAATCATAGCCCATTTCAAGTGCCTATTTTTTTTCTTGTTTCAAGGAAATAAACTAATGAGACCATAAACAAATTTGACTTAACATATAAACAAAAATAGAAAAATTTAGAAATAACTATCCAATTACAAAAACATGCAGCGACTATTAAAATGTCAATGCAAAAAAATCATTAACAATTACACAAAAACTAATAGACTTGTGAGTTTGGACATGAAAATCTAATATCAATTCCCAAATCATCAACATTGTTGTAAGATAAGATAAGATAAATTTATTAATGTCAAACAAGAGGCCACAAAATTAAGTCAAAACGACTACACGTACAATCTAGTGTAGATACAATGAAAGAGTGAAAACTCCTAGATCAATACTGAAAGTAAAAGTAGATCTAAGTATTTATCAAAGAACTAAAAAGAAAACTAACTTCCTAGTAGAAAGAAAGAATTTGGAGAGTGGAAGCCATGATCCAAAAAGGAGGAACAACACTAGGAATCTAGGTAACATGCAGGATAGAGAGAAAATGTTAGATCCTAATGTCCTAATGACCAAGGGTGAGGGTGGAGATGTGGATATGGGATTTCTACTATTGGTATGGTATACAATTGATTTTTTGTAAACTGGTTGGGGGAAAACCATGATTGTGAAATTCTCATCACATGGTAATAGTTTGGGCAATCTAAATTCACATACCTACTTAGGTTCAACATAATTGAAAGTATCAAAATTGCAATCTAAATTTGACTACGAACAAAAAAAAATTAAACTGAAAATTATAACAATGATTTCAAATGATATGAAATTCAAATCACATCACTCATTTCTTCCCACTTGACTGAATCAATCACAATAGAGACCGTTCCTTTTGGTTTTTATATTCTCTTGGTGGTTGTTTATTTTCTTCAATTTTTCAAGATTGATAGTCTAGATAATTCATGTTTTAGGAAAAATATTTATGCTTTTAGAACATATTTCATTAATTATTAACTTTATTCTACAAGATATAAAAATTTCTTGGCTCTTACATTAACGAGATTTAATGTAGCTAAAAATATATTTAAGAGTTCCATATCAATGAAAACTCTTATGGATGGGCAATATTTTTTATTTGAAAACTAAAACTTTAGGGTTGACTTTTATTTTTGTGATTTTACAATTATTAACTTGGTAATTTTTAGGGATGGAGTAAAAGAGGGACAATTTTATCAAGTTCTATTGCATGAGTTATATGTTATTTGAAAGGTGAATATTTTCTACTTTATAAGTCCCTTTTTTAGATAGTTGTCAACTAGTTAGATTCTAATGTCACTTTGAATGTTACATGAATCAATACTAATTGGAAATTTATGCCAAAAAAGTTTTCAGAATATTTATTTTTGTTTCAATAAGGAATTTGGTTATGTATCTTCTTTTCATTAAGGATTGATCTAGTTAGCACTGGTTTTGATTCCTTTGAACGTTGCACTCTCTGTCATTTTATTTGGCCTCTAGCTCCTTATGCTTCATTTTTCCAAATACTGAATTCCAATGCAAAAGAAGCTTCGCCCCCTATAACCACCCTTTAATATATATCATATATTACATATATGATATCATATATATTTTCTACACTCAAACATATGGAAACCCTTACCTTTCATCGCAAACGGCGTTTCGCAAATCCAAACTTCATTTACCAAACAATTGTCGTATCCCACAAACCTTTCCATATATCATATTACATATTATATATGTAATATCATTACCGCACACCCATATTAATTTTTGCATCGGCATATCGCAAATTCCTTTGATTACCTCTTATAAACCCTCGAAATGTGATTTGCGGTATGGTTTGGGACCCATACCTCCCCTTGATATGCCTCGAATATGCTATTAAGACTTCTTTATGATTCAAGCATATTTTTATCATATCACCATGACTTAACCAAATGTTCACTTTCCACTTTTAAAATTCGTTTAAAAGGCCCCACCTACCTTTTCGCTTCGCATTTCCGCAAAGTTCATTTACAACATTCACTTCCATTTCCTTAAAACTTTTGATTTGCGATTTGCGGGCGACTGTTTGTCATGTCACATCACCCTTCGCGCTTAGCGCACTTCGCACTTTGCCACCTTTAACATTTAACTCCTGTGTTTCATAATAAAACTTCCAATGTGTGATATGCGAGTGACCCCACTGTTTTTTATGCCACGTCACCTCCATCTCATCGCACATCACACTTCACCAGTTCCAACACTTAACTCCTGTATTTCATAATAAAACTTCCGGTTTGTGATCTACGGACAACCCCACTGTTTGTTATGCGATGTCACCTCCGTCTCATCGCACATGGAACTTTGCTAGTTTTAACATTTAATTCATGTGTTTCATAATAAAACTTCCAATGTGCGATTTGCAGGCAACCACACTGTTTGTTATGCCACATCAACTTGATCTCATCGCACATCTCACTTTGCTTGTTCCAACACTTAACTCATGCATTACATAATAAAAATTCCGATGCGAGATCTATGATCGACCCCACTTCCTTGCCACATCATCACCCCATCGCAAAAATTTCTTTTTCTCCCATTTGTGTCTTAATTTTAAACGCTCTGACCCCGATTTACGATTGTGATATATGTTAAAAAATTCTCTCCTCCCACTTGTCATTCATTCTGCTCCACGTCTCCCTTATCAATTAAAACTTTTTCAAAGGGTTTATTTGTAATATATATCATAAAATGAACCTCTGCCATTCTATTCAAAAGTTTTGGGTTTTACGCCATTACAAAGGGTTTTCCACCAAAGAAGGAAAGGAACAGCGGTACAATGGTAGAGTTTCTCTGAAATAGTTTTCTACCACTACTATTAGCACCAACACATTTATGCTAGGCACCAGGCAACATTCAAAGAACAACCACACTCCATTTTCACTTTTGTTTACAATTTTTTAGGGGTTGGTTACACCAGAACAGAAGAGGAGTCTTCTCATAAACTGCCACATCATACAAACCACTTCGAATTTTTAGCCTTGACGTTGTTTATTTTCATTCTGTCATAGAAATTTGTATTAAAGTTTTAGGATAATCCTCATCTCTTGCACAAGATCATAATAAATTTTGGGAACAGGTTTTCTCCTTTGGTGGAGATGACAATTTATTATTTTTGTATATATGTGATAAACTGCTATGTAAAATAGATTGGTTGGTGATTTTAGAATCTTGGCTCATATGATCAGTACTATTTTTCAGTGAATAAAATTGAAGAAACTTATGAGGACATATTATCAATCTAGTGTGTGTATTGTTAATCTTCTCTTGTGTTTCCATATCTTATTATCTTCAGTGGAAGCTTGTAATCCCTCATATTTTTATGTGTTTTTATCAGTATCTTGATATGTTCATGTGTTTTATCAAATTTTATTAGTCTCACACAATGAGCTTTCTTGATGAAATATACACGATGAAAGTGTAAAGAGCATCACTTATAAAAATTTTCTTACTTGCTATTTCAGTGAGAATATTGTAAGTCTAGAAATAGCTTTCTCTTGTTGAAATATTGAAAAATTGTTATTTGTGTTATTTTCTACCAAAAATAGTGGATTTCTGCCTTGCAGACCCACTGTTTCTTCTTCCATTTCACCTTCTCTCCCCCTCATAGGCTACACACTCCCTATTTTTCTACCACATCATACTCAATACCCTCATTATTAGATCAATGGACTTGAATAAAATCTCTTTTCAGTGAATAGGAGTTTAAACCACCTACCAATCTCATAAAAAATTAATTAAATTGCCTTAGATTTTAGGATGTGTCTGGTCAGGCACTTGAAGCAGTCCAAGTGCTGATTCTAGCACCAACATTTTTTGGTGCATTTGCCAGGAGACAAAGGCTTTGAAATGAAGTATTATCCCGAGTATCTTAATTTAATTACTGAAGATCGATTCTTGAAGGTGAATAAGAATTGATAACTTGAAGAGGATTACATTTTTTCACTTGGCGAATCCATTGTTCAAGATCCAGTGGCAATTTCACGGGGATGCAGATATCATATTTTCAGTGGAAGTTTTGGATAAACAACTACACCTTTCGTAATTCTGAAATGGACATCATTGTAGAGGTCGAATTTAATGTTTTTACTCATTCAGTAGCTGATGATTTGGAGTCTTCTTATAGTGCAGACATTTAATTCTTTATGAGTATCCTGCGTTGTGATTATTTTCATCATGACTTGCATTATGTTATGATATGGATTCGTTCAGTTTTACTCTTAAGATTCAGAATCCATATGAGGTTTTTTTAGCTATTTGAATGGTTTTAAGTTAATTTCGATACTGCATGAAGGTTTCCATTAAAATTAGATTAGAAGTAGAATAATGAATAAGCTCATTGATTTGAGCATTTTTTTAGAAAGATAGATTTCAGTTTTCAGTTTGAATGCAGCTTGAGTTTGGAGAAATAACTTACAGAATTGAAATGATTCTTTTGACTCCATTACCCAATGGCTAGGCATGCGGGTTTTTTAAGTTAATGAGCAGGATCGCTAGTTGGAGATATAAGAGTTGGATTCAAGGCACTAGTCCATAGTTCTTGATAGCCCACAGGGGGCATATCATCCCTAATTAGAGCCACTGTTAGCACTGGTTTTGATTCCTTTAAAATTTTCCCTCTTCATCCTTTTATTTGGCCTCTAGCTCCTTATGCTTCATTTTTCCAAATACTAAATTCAAACGCAAAAGAAGTTCTGCCCCCTACAACCAAACTTTAATATATATCATATACATTTTCTGCACTCAAACACATGGAAACCCTTACCTTTCATCGCAATCAACGTTTCGCAGATCCAAACTTCATTTAAAAAATAAATTCCATATCCCACAAACCTTTCCATATATCCTATTACATACGATATATGTAATATCATTACCACACACCCATATTAATTTTTTCATCAGCATATCGCAAAGTCCTTTGATTACCTCTTCCAAACCCCCGAAAAGCGATATGTGGTATGGTCTAGGACCCATACCTCCCTTTGATATGCCTCGAATACATTATAAAGACTTTTTTATGCTTCAGGTGTTTTTTTATCATATCACCATGACTTAACGAAATATTCATTTTCCACTTTTAAAAGGCATTCAAAGGGCCCCACCTACCTTTTCGCATCACATTTCTGTGAAGTTCATTTATAGCATTAACTTCTGCTTCCTTAAAACTTACGATTTCTGGGCGACCATTTGTCATGTCACATCACCCTTCGCTCTCAGCGCACATCACACCTTGCCAGTTTTAACATTTAACTCCTGTGTTCCATAATAAAACTTTCAATGTGCGATCTACGGGCGACCCCACTGTTTGTTATGCCACATAATCTCCATCTCATCGCACATCACACTTTGCCAGTTCAAACACTTAACTCTTGCATTTCATAAAAAAAATTCTAATGTGCGATCTGCGGGCAACCCCGCAGTTTTTTATGCCACGTCACCTCTGTCTCATCGCACATCGAACTTTGCCAGTTTGAACATTTAACTCTTGTGTTTCATAATAAAATTTCAGATGTGCGATTTGCGAGTGACCCCACTACTTTTTATGCCATGTCACCTCCATCTCATCGCACATCGCACTTCGCCAGTTCCAACACTTACCTCCTGCATTTCATAAGAAAACTTCTGATGCATGATCTGCAATCGGCCCCACTTCCTTTCCACGTCATCACCCCATCACAAATTGCATTTTCTCCTATTTTTGTCTTAATTTTAAATGCTCCAACCCCAATTTGCAATTGTGATAAATGTCTAAAAAAATTTCTCCTCCCTCTTATCATCCATTCCGCTCCACATCTCCCTTATCAAATAAACCTTTTTCAAAGGATTTCTTTGTAATATCTCATAAAATGAACCTTCGCCATTCTATCCAAAATGTTTCGTGTTTTCCACCATTACAAAGGGTTTTCCACCAAAGAAGGAAAGTAACAACGAAAAAGTGATAGAGTTTCTCTGGAACATTTTTCTACCACTACTCTCAGCACCAGCACGTTTCTACAAGGCACCAAGCCACATTCAAAGAACAACCACATGTCATTTTAACTGTTTTTTACAGTTTTTTAGGATTTGGTTGCACTAGAAGAGAAGAGGTTTCTTCCCATAGACTGCCACATCATACAAAACACTTCGAATTGTTAGCATTGATGGTGTTTGGTTTCATTATGTCATCGAACTTTGTATTAAAGTTTTAGGATAAGCCTCATATCTTGCACGATATTGTAATAACTTTTGGGAACAATTTTACTCCTTTTTTGGAGATGACAATTTATTATTTTTGTATATATGTGATGAACTGCTATGTAAAACAGGTTGGTTGGTGATTTTAGAATCTTGGCTCATATGATCAATACTCTTTTTCAGTGAATAAAATTGAAGAAACTTCTCAGGACTTATTATCAATATGTTCTGTGTATTTTTAATCTTCTCTTATGTTTCCATATCTTATTATCTTAAGTGGCAACTTGTAATCCCTCATACTATTATGTTTTTTTATCAGCCTCTTGACATTTTCATGTGTTTTATCAAATTTTATTAATCTCACACAGTGAGCTTTCTTCATGAAATATACATGATGACAGTGTAAAGAGCATGACTTATAATAATTATCCTACTTGATATTTCAGTGAGAATATTGTAAGTCTGGAAATAGCTTTCTCTTGTTGAAATATTGACAAATTTCTACTTGTGTTATTTTCTACCAAAAATAATGGATTTCTGCCTTGCAGACCCACAATTTCTTCCTCCATTTCACCTTCTCTCCCCCTCATAGGATACAAAATCACTCTTTTTCTACCACATCAAACCCAATACCCTCATTATTAGAACAATGGACTTGACTGAAATCTCTTCTCAGTGAATACAAGTTTAAGCCACCTACCAATCTCATAAAACAAATCATTAAATTTCCTTATAGTTTAGGATGTGTTTGATCAGGCACTTGAAGCAATCCAAGTGTTGATTCCAACGCCAACAAGATGTATTTATCTAATATCACTCACATAATTTTTTGGTTATGATAAGACATTAATAAATTTATCTTATCATATTATATATCTTATCCATATTCAAATAGCTCTCTCCATGCATTGAGTAGAGTTTGAGGGGTGGTAATTTCAAACCTGTGCATCATTTAAATGAAATTAGTTCCAATTCAACTCCATCCACCAGGTTGTAGAGGGTTTCAAGCCTAATCCATGAAGAGTATGTTTTGGATGATCACCTTCACTTTTCAAAAATTGGCTACCTTGAATTTTTTTTTCTTCTTAGGGAAATATGCATTCCCGTGTCTCAACATCAAAAATTTCTTTGATATTTTTAATTCCTCTTTTGAAAAATGAGAGGACCAAGAACCATGTCGTCTTGAATTTTATTTCATAAAGTAGGAAGAGATCACCATAAAGAATGACCATTCAAAAGAAACCAACTTTAAAGCCTAGGCATTTCCATCTCAATATTCTAAGCAACCTTCTAGGCCCTCCAAATGCTCCAAGTAGTAAAATTCTGTTAGGTCCCTATATTACTAGTATAGTCCCTTATTGTTGTTAGTGTAACCCCCTTATTGTTATTATTGTACCCTTATAACCTCCATTTTGTTATTATTGTGTGCTTAAATTATTATTGTTAGGTCGGCTAGGATTACATTATGGCCCCATGGACTCCTATATATAGAAAGGAGGTTTTGTAAATTGTATCATCCAAGAATTGTTCATTTATGTAATGTATTGGAGGTTTCCCCCTCGAAGTGGCTTATTTATAAGGCGTTGATATCTTTTTTCTTCTATTTTTGGAGCTGGTTACACAACATTTGGTATCAGAGCTTTGGATTCTAGGGTTTCGCTGCTCCAAACAGGTCATCGTGGCATTTTCGCTATAACTTTTTTTCTACGACGTTTCAGAAGCTGAAATTTTTAGGGTGCGAAGCCGAAATCCTGAGGAAGATTGTCTAAAAATTTCAGAGCTTCGTTCGCAATATTTTCGGAGATATGATCTGTGGAAGTTAGGTCTTTTTCAGGCTCCTAAACAGGTCATCGTGGCATTTGCGCTAAAACTTTTTTTCTACGAAGGTTCAGAATCTGAAATTCCTATGGTGCGAAGTTGAAATCGTGAAGAAATTCGTCAAAAAATTTCAGAGCTTGGTTCGCAATATTTTTGGAGATATGATCTGTGGAAGGTAGTGCTTTTTCAAGCTCTTGAATTTCATCTCAAAGAGGTGATCGTGGGAAAAGTTCAATAACTCTCTCTCTGGGCATCGGATTGGAGTGCTGTAAAAAGTGGTCGCAAGTACACGGACTGTAGTTTCTTGGCTATCAATTTCAGAGACGAAGGATGAAACATTGACACGTGGAAAGTCGTACAAGTTCGCTCTACTGAACTAGTCCATAATTAGGTCATTGTGGGAGATTGGACACAAATTTGTCTTGGAGAATCCAAATTAGGTCAGACCTGTGGCATTCAAAAGATAATTCAGAGGGCTACGTTGGTACCAAAAATCAAATATTGAAGTGCTGCAATCACAAAGATAATCCAATTTCAATATCGAGCTCCTCAAAAACAAGAAAAAGGTGTGTATTTTTTTTCCGAATTGCATAAGTCTTGTTTGAAGAATCAATTTGAATTGATTCCAAGGGCATATTGTAGAATAGATATCAGTATTGGGTTCTAAAATATTCCCCATAAAAATAATTCAACACCCATTAAGCCTTCAGAAGGCTCTACTATGACTCATGAAGATGAAGAATTGCAACATGATCTATCAAAATTACAAGAGCAAGTGAAAAAAATTTCACTCTCGCAAAGAGCAACAAAAAATGAAATGGAAGTTTTGAAGAAAGGCATGGAAACTAAGATGGATGGCGTGCAAGCTAAGATGGATGGCGTTCAAGATAAGATGGATGGCGTGGAAGCTAAGATGGATGGCATGGAAGCTAAGATGGAAAACATGAAGAATGATCTAAAAACAGACATCGAAGGTTTGACAAAGTTGATACAAGAAATGTTTCCTAATGGTGAAAAGATAGTAGAAGAACCTCATGATGAGAACAAAATCAATGTTAATCGTGATTTGATAAACTCTAATGTTGGCGGGAAGAACCGCCATATTCCAAAAATGGATATGAGGAAGTTTGATGGAAAGGATCCTATAACATGGATACTACAGATGGAACAATATTTTCATCTCCAAAACGTGTAAAACACACAGAAGGTACGCATTGCAACTTTACATTTAGAACAAAATACATTTGTATGGTATCGATGGCTTTGCTCCCGTAAAAAAATTGTCACTTGGTCAATTTTTACGGAAGAAATGATAGCACATTATGAGGATACAAAGAGAAACACCTTATTTAGCCAGTTGATAAATCTCAAAAAAAAGGGTTTAGTGGGGCAACACATTGAGGAATTCCAAAAATTAAATATAAGGGTAACTGATATTCCAGAGGAACACAGGATTGATCTCTTTATAGGCACTTTAAAGGATAATATCCAACATGAAGTTCGTGTTTTGGAACCAGATTCATTGGAGAAGGCATTCAGGTTGGCAAGAAAAGTTGAATGTAAAATAACGGCGACAAGGAAGCCTACCAGTCAATTCTATAAAGAAGGAAGTGTTTCTACGCCTAGATTTCGACAACCTACAAGGTTGACACCACAACAATTGGAAGAAAAAAGAGCAAAAGGGATTTGCTACAGTTGTGATAACAAATACATTAAAGGTAATAAGTGTGCTGAGAAGAAATTATTTTACATAGATTGTGAAGATGAAGAAGAAAATGAACAAGAAGAGGATATACACCAGGAACTAGCCCTAGAAGAGGAATAAATGAATCCGACCATATCGTGTAATGCACTGGTAGGAATTACCACTCCTCAAACTCTCAAGATAGAAGGAAAAATCAAGAATAAAAAGGTAATACTGATGATTGAGTCAGGTAGCACCGATAATTTTATTCATTGTAAGGTAGCCAAGGAATTAAATTATTTCCTATACCTAGCACCAGAATTTCAAGTGATGGTTGCAAATGGAGGAACTATAAATTGCTCTGGAAAATGCCATAATATCAAGCTAACCATGGGGGAATATGTATTGACTAGTCCGATTCTTTCCATTCCTATGGGAGGTGCTGATGTTGTACTAGGAGTACAATGGTTACAATCTTTGGGGACGGTAGCTTTTAATTTCAAGAACTTTTCTTGAAATTTTTTTCAGAAGGAAAGGAAGTTGAATTATGGGGTATTGAAGGGAAGCTGGGAAGGATAATAAGCTCTAATGTCATGAAAAAGCTTCTAAATAAATAACAACGAGGCGTAATTGCACAATTATGCTCACTAGAAGTTCCGACATCAAAATCATCTATTTATGTAGATCTCCAACAAGTCTTGGACAATCATTCCAAGGTGTTTGAAACTCCCAAAGGACTCCCACCTATTCATGATGATGATCATGCTATTCATTTGATTCCAGGAAGTGTTCCTCCAAACATCAGGCCTTATAGATATCCTTACTTCCAAAAGAGCGAAATTGAACGTATGATTGCAAAAATGTTAGAGGCGGGTATAATTCAACCTAGTCAAAGTTCTTTCTCTGCTCCCGTAGTATTGGTACACAAGAAGGATGGATCATGGAGAATGTTTCCGGATTATAGGGAGCTCAATAAGCTCACCATTAAAGATAAATTTCCCATTCCTGTGATTGATGAATTATTGGATGAATTACATGGAGCAATTTATTTTACCAAGTTGGATCTTCGTTCAGGATATCATCAAATTAGAATGAAGACTGAAGATATTCCAAAATAGCATTTCGAACTCATGAGGGTCATTATGAATTTTTGGTCATGCCTTTTGGCCTTACCAATGCACCTTCTACATTTCAAGGGTTGATGAATTCCATTTTCAAACCCTTCCTTAGAAATTTGTGCTAGTATTTTTTGATGATATACTAATCTACAGCAGGTCTTGGAAGGATCATGTTGAACATATTGACAGGGTACTCAAACTATTGCAGGAGAAACAATTATATGCAAAAACATTCAAATGTTTCTTTGGAGTACAAGAGGTGGAATATCTAGGTCATATTATATCTCACAAGGGTGTTAAAGTAGACCCTAACAAAATTAAAGCCATTAAGGAATGGAAAGTCCCCACGACCATAAAGCAGTTGCGAGGATTTCTCGGGTTAACAGGGTATTATCGCAAGTTTGTTAAGAATTGTGGGAGAATAGCAGCACCTCTAACAACATTATTGAAGAAAGATTCATTTTCATGGACTCCTGAAGCAACTAAGGCCTTTGAACATCTTAAAGAGGCAATGTGCCTAGCACCGGTCTTAGCTACGCCAGACTTCACAAAAACCTTTACTGTGGAATGTGATGCCTCAGGAAATGGAATTGGTGCAGTTTTAATGTAGGAAGGAAGACCCATTACTTTTGAAAGTCGTCCAATCAAAGGAAAGTATTTACAGAAACCTATTTATGAGAAGGAAATGTTAGCAATACTGCATGCACTAAAGAAATTGCGAACTTACCTAATGGGAAGACACTTCAAGGTAAAAACTGATCATGATAGTCTTAAACACTTTTTTGAACAAAGACTATCTTCAGAAGAGCAGCAAAAATGGGTCACAAAGATGTTGGGTTATGACTTTGAAATAATCTACAAAAAAGGAAAGCTTAATGTTGTTGCAGATGCACCCTCAAGAAAGAATGAAGAGGTGGAAGCATTGCTTTGTGCCATTTCTATTATCCAACCAGATTGGATAACCGAAGCAAGAGATGAATGGAAGAAGGACAAAGATGTATGGACACTCATTCAAAAGTTGCAGCAAGATCCTAGTACATCCGATACATTTAGTTGGAAAAATGATTCCTTATGGTACAAAGATCGCTTATATCTTTGTAAGAATTCCCAACTAAAACAAAATATTCTTCCGGAATTGCACACTTCTCCTTTAGGAGGACACTCAGGATTTTTAAAAACTTACCACAGGGTGAAGAAAGAATTTTTTTGGGATGGCCTTAAATCTGATATTCAAAAGTTTGTAGCGGAATGTTTGGTTTGCCAGCAGAATAAAGTGGAGACAATTAAGACCCCGGGACTTCTACAACCTTTATCCATTCCAAGTCAACGTTGGGAGGAGATTTCAATGGATTTTATCACAGGTTTACCTAAGTCCGAAGGAAAGAATGTCATCATGGTGGTAGTTGATACACTTACCAATTATGCACACTTTTGTGCATTATCTCATCCATTTAAAGCAAGTACAATTGCTACTACATTTATGGACAGAATTCAAAAGCTACATGGAAGTCCAAGGGTTATTGTGAGCGACAGAGATCCCATTTTTACTGGAAATTTTTGGATGGAGTTATTTTCTTGTTTGGGTACTCAATTAGCTCATAGCTCATCTTATCATCCTCAATCTGATGGTCAAACTGAGATAGTAAATAAATGTTTGCAAGGATATCTTCGTTGTTTTGTATCCGATAAACAAACACAATGGGTCAAGTGGTTACCTCTCGCTGAATGGTGGTATAACACTTCCTTCCATACTGCAGCAAAAATGACCCCATTTATGGCACTTTATGGATATCATCCACCATCGATCACATCATCTTTAAGGGAAAATTTGAAGGTTCAAGCAGTAGAAGATCATATCGAGCATCAACAAGAAGTTCTCCAACTCTTAAAGGATAACCTGAATTTGGCACAAAATTGAATGAAACAACAGGCAGATCAACATCGCAGCGAGAGAAGTTTTGATGTAGGAGATTGGGTATTTTTACGGCTATAACCATACAAAAAAATGTCCCTCAAGCAAGCTAAGAAGGATAATAAATTATCGCCAAAGTACTATGGTCCTTACAAGGTGTTGCAAAAGATTGGTACTATGGCATACAAATTGGAGCTTCCTGCTTCTTCGCGAGTACATCCAGTTTTCCATGTTTCATGCTTAAAGAAGGTTATAGGTGGAAATCTTCCAGTTCAAACAATATTGCCAAAACTTGATGAGGAAGGAAAAATCATATTGGAACCTGAAGCGGTCACGGAAACAATAACTCGACAACTACGGAATCGATCAATTTCAGAGTATCTCATCAAATGGAAGAACTTACCCACTGAAGATTATACATGGGAGAATGAGAATTTTATACAGAAGCACCCAGAGCTACTCAAGTGTTGAGGACAACACTTTTTTGAAGGAGAGGGGCATGTTAGGTCCCTATATTACTAGTATAGTCCCTTATTGTTGTTAGTGTAACCCCCTTATTGTTATTATTGTACCCTTGTAACCTCCATTTTGTTATTATTGTGCCCTTAAATTATTATTGTTAGGTTGGCTAGGATTACATTGTGGCTCACTAGGATTACATTATGGCCCCATGGACTCCTATATATAGAAAGGAGGTTTTGTAAATTGTATCATCCAAGAATTGTTCATTTATGTAATGTATTGGAGGTTTCCCCCTCGAAGTGGCTCATTTCTAAGGCGTTGATATCTCTTTTCTTCTCTTTTTGGAGCTGGTTACACAAAAAATTCCCTTTCACACTCACAATAGTTGGGTTAACAATCAAATTATGTAAATTTATTATTTGGGTGTCGCCTCCGTTGTTTTTCATCTGTAGCAACTTTCAGGACTAGAAGCCATATGACACCAACTTCGTGTAAGGGTTATGGTGGTAGAGGTACTCTTATTATAGGCTCACTAGATGAAGGGCCTTAAAAGATAAAATAAAGAAGAACAAGACTGAGTCTGCAAAATTTATGTCAAATGTTCATACAACTAGGATTCCAAAGTCATACCCTTTTTGTGCTTGACAAATATTCTGGAAATATTTATAAGTAAGATTCATTGTATTTATGGATGCATTCGTATAAATAATTTTTGTACCATGCAATTAGCGTGCTTCAAAATTATCAAATATATATATATATATATATATATAATATCATTAAATATTATTTTTTGCAAATATTTATGAGTATCTGTACCATGCAGTTAGCATGCAATTTTTTTCTATATAAATATAAAATCTTTCATTTGAATTATACTGGACTTTGGTTGTAGAAATTTAATACAAAATACATATATTTTTTGGATTCTCCTGATCTCACAATGTGCTATTGTAAAATACAAAATCACTTCTACTTATCTTTACGGAAATTTAAAACACAATCGCCAATAAAAATATCATGAAGTAAGATCAATCACACACAACACAAATAATTTTACCAGGGAAAGCTTATAGATAAAAACCCCACTATATTCTATTATGTATTATATCATGGATCATGAAATAATTACATACAAAGCTCCAATCCAAGAGTTCTCATTACATGAGCCATCTGTCTCACACTGTCATACAAAAATTGGCAAGTTCCTTAGCCAATTTACTACCTTCAGACAACCTACCTCCACTACGCAATCCCTGCTGATAAAGAACCATGAATTCTTGATTACCTTACCTTCCTTGACTGTGTAAATATCATGGGCACATCCAATGTGTGTGTTCTTTCATGTATGTAAGCAGATAATGTCACAATTGATAGTTAACTTCCCTTTCACCTACAACTCAACTGGGTCTCCACTAGATCTAACATGCATGCAGTTAATAATAGTGAATCTTTAGTTTAATGTGAGACCAATAATTGTGAATTAATTAATAATTAATTCACTTGATCTCTCACTAGTGTATCTTCAGTTACAACTAGCACAAATGAGTTTAACTCACTTAACTGAGTTAAACTACTTTACAACTTGCATTAACTAATGCACCATTGCACTTTCAACTTTGTTACAACTAGAATAATTCTGTTACAACTCAAGTCAACCTGAATGTCCCACCAAGCGAGCTCTTAGCTCAAAATTCCTATAGCTAACTGATTTTCAACTTCAGTTAACTATTTCCAAGTCCACATTGAGAATATATTATAATTTATTGTCCAACTAATATTAAGGGATAATAATAGCAAACATGCATCTATAAATAAACATGAATTCTATAAATAAACATGCACCATACATCTATATATAGACAAGCATTCTATAAATGTATTATGCTCATACATCTATAAATAGGCATACACCAAAAAATAGCCTGTGTGGGCCCCACCTAGTGTAGGTGCTTAATTTTCACTAGGATCAATGATGTTGTTTCTAGATGCCAATTTCAATGTTTCTTGTTGCAATCTTCAACATTGGTGTGGGTATATTACAAGAAATGGTATTGGAAAATGGATTGGGAGACAATGCAAATAATGTATTAGATATGATTCATTTGTTGTTGGAGATTATTCACGCACTTGATTCATCGACTTTGGAAATGTTTCTAAGAAGGATTCTTATGTTTTTTAATTTTGTGATTCTTTCACCTCGTGGTTATTTTGGGCAAGCAATTTTAGGAATGCAACACACTAGTGGAAATGTAAACAAACTTTTAATAATTGAATTTCCCATTCCATGATATCCTCTCTTTATTTTTTTATTGTATTTTGAACTTTTACTTTGATTTTGTTTTGTATTTTAACTATATAATTGAAAATACTTGGTATCATATCCATTTAAAAAATATCCAAAAAATGAGTATAATATTAGTATTATAGTTTTTTTTGTGTTAAAATATTTTCAGATTCAAAGTTCATAAATATAAAAGATAAAATAAAATGTAAATGTCTTCATTTGATTCTTACTTGACTCTCGTGTGGGAAGGTTACAAGAAATGTGATTGGAAAAAGGATATGGATACCATGCAGAGCATGAATTGGATATGATTCATTCGTTTTTGTAAATCCTTTAGGCACTTGAGCTATCGACTTTGGAAATGTTTCTAGTAGAGATTCCTATGGTTTTTTTTGTTGTTATTATTTCACCTCATTGGTTATTTTTGGAAACTAAATTAGGAATGTCAGACAAGACATTGGCGGACAAGTAAACATATGTTTTATAATTGCAATGTAATTTCCATGGTATCCTCTCTTTATTTTTTGGTTATATTTTGAACATTTATTTTGATTTTTTAATGTCTTTTAACTATGAAAATGAAAATACTAGATATCATGTCCATTTAAACAAAAACCATAACTTGAAGATAAAATTAGTATTACACGATATTGATTGAAATCCATTTAGTTGCTTTGTGTTAAAATATTTTCGTGACTACTAAATTTTTTTAATTTCATGTTAATATTTGTGCACATGTTGTTTATATACTTGAATTTCATGCACTATAGAATGAAATTTGTTGTGAATAACGAAAAGGATTAGACATCACACCTCAGATTATTTGTTTTCACAAGTTATATACAACTTGAAATTTTTAACATGAAATTTAGTTGGCATGATTGCGGCTTAAGCTTTCCCTAAAGGTCGAGTACTAAGTTTCTAAGTTGTTATTTTCTATGGGAACATTTCATTTTCTTTGTTTATACACACCATCTTGCCACATTGTGGCCACTATTCCCAACTGAAGAAAACTTGTTCGAGTTTCTTGCTTTTATGGGGAAAAATGATTTTGACATTGCTGATGTTGAGATATATGTCATATGAATACATTATAGTCTATTTTAGTTTATATTCTAGTGCTCATTGTATCTGCATTGTATCTTCTTTTGATTTCAAAAATATAACTCAATATTGATCTTAAGAAGAAAGAGGAGAACAATAACACTAGAGCAACAAATGAAAAGAGATAAATATAAGAGAACCGATTTGGTTTAAGAAGAAAGAATTGAAGAAAGAGGATAAAAATAACACCGAAGAAATAACAGAAAAAAGATAAAGATAAGAGAACCGATTTGGTGATACCCTTAGAGCCAATATACTGCAAAAACATACACATAGAGACTGATGGTCAAGTCTTCAAAGTTGGTGAATTCACTTTTAATGCCTTGGAAAGACATGATAATGTTTTCAAGTGATGAAATAACATTTCATGTGTAAATTGTAGTCCAACCAATATTAAGTTGGAAATTCATATTGTAATACTTGAATTTTATATAATATAATTTATGTAGTTAAAATTATTTATAGCTGCACTCGATATTGTTTAGTATTGTAATTAACATGTGTAGCTTTGTGTTTTAATATTATATGAGCATGCGCATGGTATGGGTTTTTTGTACTTTAGTCATAAAATCATACTAATTAATTTATGTTGATTAATAATAAACACACAAATCAATCTATTACTACTAAATTAGTAATGTACATTGATTAATGATGAACACCAAAAAAAGAAAGTACGATTAAATTATTTGTTTATAATGATTATTAATGAAACTAAATGAAATGAATAAAAGCTACTAAATTAGTTATTTATATAATGAATATTAAACTACAAAAAAAAAAAAATTGACTACTCTAAATGATAAATTTGTGATTACAAATGATGATTAAATTTTGCACATATACAATATTAGTAGCTAATTTACATTATCATATAACATGACCAAAATTTAGTCATATTTCTTTGCTCATTAATTGGTTTCAAACAATTACTAAAGTTTGAATATATATGACTATTAGTAGCTAATTTACAATATCTTATAACACGACCAACATTTTAGTTATATTTATTTGTTCATTAATTGGTTTTCTTGAGTCATCATATAGTAATATATTTTCTTATATATTTGGCAATTATTGTCGCAACTAATGACTAAATCAATGACCAAATTCATGACTAGATATACTACTAGACGATGAAATTGAGAGAACCAATTAATGACTCAGATAAAAATGAGTAAAATTTGGTCGCGTTATAAGATAATGTAAATTAGCTATTGCTAGTCATCGACTGAAAAATAGTCATTTATATGCAAATTTGAGTTGTTTTTTAGTAACTAATTAGCCATTTTGTACTTGTTCAATGTAACAAAATTATTAACCACAAATATTCACCCTCATTTTACCATGAATATTATTAATTTATAAATAAGCTTTGTTACAAAATAGTAGGGCAATACCATGGCTTAACAACACCACATTCCCAAAAACCAAAATAAAAATATTTTATAAAAGTTTTTTTTATTTTTTTTTATAATTTTTTTTTAATTAAATCTAAAAACAAAAAGCTATGTGTGAGGTGTTGTAGTGTAGTGGTATAAATGTTTGTAAACATTTACAAGTATGCACAGTTAAATAATAATAAAATATTAAAAGTAATTTCCTAGAGAGGCACTCTCCATCCTAGTATGTAGAGATGTTGTAATGTCCTATAAATATTTTGGCTCGATCAAAATAAAACAAAAATAAAAAATAAATAAAAAATAAATTATAATAAAATAATTAATAATTATAATTATCAATAAAGTACCGAGAGAGAACAAATCTCTTTATATGCAAAACTCTTTTAGAGCGAAAGTTGATTTGATCCCTCTTGACGTTTGGTAGATCCAGAGTTAATATTGATCTAAATTGGTTGTGATGAGAGGAAGTTTATAGCAAAATATAGGGGATATGTGTAGGCATTGGATGTTAGATGTTAGTCGTTATATGTAAAAAAAAATTAAATTTAATTTATTTTTATATTGTAATTTTATTTTTATTTATAAAAGTACGAATAAAAGAAAACATTCATGATATACATATCACATTAAAATATATAATGACATATAAATAGTAGCTATAAATTAATATGCATTTTACTATTATAAATTATAATACTCATTTTATAATCATATTTAAATTTAATTAATAAGCACATAAAAATTTAAAAAGTACAATATAATAAGATTTTTAACCATGAATATTCACCCCCATTTTATCATGGATATTATTAACTTCTAAATAGAATTTTTTATAATACCATGGGAAAATACCATGGATTATCAATAACACATGAGTAAAAACCATAACTCATTTAAAAATCAAAATATTTTATAAATACTTAATTTTAATTTAATTTTATAATATTTTTAAATTAAAAGTTAATACTTACAATATAACAAGATTCTTAACCATGGATAATCACCCCCATTTTACCACAGATATTATTAAATTGTAAATAGTATACGTTACAATACTATGGACCAATACCATGGCCTATTTTCCCAAAAACCATAACTCAAATATGTATTTCAGTTTATTTGATAACATTTTTTAAAATAAATCTAAAAGAAAAAAGGTATGTGGGAGATGTATTGGTGTAAATGTTTGTCAACATTTACATCCGATCTTAATTATAAAAGAATAAAAGAATAAAATTAATTTCTTGGAGAGATTCTCTCCAACGCTTGGTCAAAATAAAATAAAATAATAAAAATAATAATGATAATTATTAAAAAAATACATTTTGGCCTGGTCAAATTACATCAAACTAAAAATAAGAATAAAATAACATATAAAATTAATAATTATATGATTAATTATAATTAATTATAATTAATACTAAAACTATCTTAGATTCATATTAATTCTTGATCTACCAAGGATTGAGAGGGATCAAATCTCTTTAGATAAAAAAAAAATTTAGACTCGGAGGATTTAATCCTAATTTTTAAATTTGGGAAGAAATACTTGAAAGTACACCTGCTTCCTTAAAGCATTTGATCCATGTTCTGGCTAATGGACTTATACTAGTTCAACAATATACAAGGATAAAAGGAAGGAAAATAAAAGAATGATGATCCATATCTAACATCAATAAAGATTGACTTTGGGATGAAGTTCAGTGAAGGGATCTGTATGTAATACTTCATATCTTTAGTGAGTAAATAAATATTATTATTATTATTATTAAATAAATGTATAAAATAAAATGAGCAATGTAATAAATAATTAAAAAAATTATGGAATATTTAATTAAAATTAAATTAAGAAAAGGTTAACATTATAATAAAAATGCATGATGACAAGAGCATCTCAGATAATATTTCCTTACATTTTTAGGAAAAAAAAAAATTAATGTGTGAAGAGAAGGATCAAGGGGATCTTTTTCCTAGAGAATTATTAGGAAGAAGAATTAGATATTGGAAAAGGTAGCTAGAAGTTATGCTATACTTGGGTATATTTTTAGATCAAGAGTCACCCCCATAGTGTTTATTATAGTTAACAAAATCAAGGATTCTTGCATGACATTGTGGCATTCATAAAAGTATAAATAAGTTTGATTCTTCAACTCCTATGTAAGATTCTTCTCAATCACTTCCTATATGAAGTATTAAAATATCAATTAGATTTCCTTCCGAATTAATAATTGAGGGTTATAAATTTTGGTGTATAATTTTATTTGGTGTACAACATTAAATTACAAGTCCAAACATTGGAAAAATATACGATAAGAGACAACCATTTTCTGCGCTCCCTCCATGGCCTACATGATGTTGGTGTTTACCATGGGACCATTGGGTCCACTAAAGAGGCTACTTAATAGCTATCTCACATAATTAGAATTCTCAAAGGAATATGAGAATATGTGTCACAACTAATGATTTTCATCCAAATATAAAAAAAAATGTTTATTACATAGTGAAATGATGAAGAACATCATTGCAAAACATTTATGTTTCTCTAGACTTCTCCAATTGGTGTTTGATGACCTTAAGAATTTTTTATAATTAAGGGGAGTATCACTCCTCTCTAAGTATTAATACACTAAATATATTCCAAAATTCATAGATATTGCATATTGTGTAGGAATTTTGTTATGTGCACTACAATTGCTAGGATTTGCATCATTATGTAGGGTTTTTAGTGTCCTAAGGATATAATAATTCTATTTTATCTAGCTTTGTAATATATTGAAGGATTTACAAAAATAATACTTGAATAAATATTTCTTGAAACCAATTAAGTAGGATATCTCATTCCCTTAGTTGTAATACCTAATTTCTTTGAGTGTGAGAGTATTCTTAATAAGTTTTGCTCACAATTTAAGATAGTGATAGGATGGTTGACATGATTATGTAAGGTTGGTTGTAGGTGTGAACAAGATACTTCTAGTGTAACCAAAGGTATCACTACAAGGAAAAGGCCCTCTAGCGGATGTTTTTGAGGAACCCCACAGAAAAATACCCCATACATCCATTTCTAGCAGAGGTTACTAGACGAGGTTGGTGGGAGAAGGGTTTTGCAGATGTTTTCCGCTCGGTGTGCTTATCGTTAAACGTCGCACCAATTCTCTTAAATCTCGAAAGCACCGGTGTGCACAAAAAATTGGCACACCAGACACCGTGCACTCTGTACACACCCACCTGATGCGTCATATTATTCTAGAGCACCGATACTTCACAACTCTTCCATGCCAGTGCATTATAAAACATAGCACCAAAGCTGAAACTGCCCGGTACGGTATAAAGAAACTGCACCGGTGCATCATAAAACAACGCATAAAAACACAAACTGACCGGTGCGTTCGTAAGAAACACAATCGGTGCGCCTATAAACCACGCGCACCAGAAAAGGGTTAAAAAAAATTACGGTAAAAAACCTAGATTTTTTATTTTTCCAATGCCCTTGAGCTCTCAACTACCGGTGCGCCTATAAAACGCACGCACCGAAATACCGTTAAATGAAAAAACATTACAACAAAAAAACTGGTGCTTTACGACTATTCTGGACCGGTGCTTTATGAATATTTCGCCCCAGTGCATCATCAAAACATCGAGCCAAAAATGAAACATCCCGGTGTGTTGTTAGGGAACCGCCCCGGTGCATCATAAACAACGCGCAAAATCTGACACCGCTCGGTGCGGTTGTAAGTAAGCGTACTAGTGCATGTATAAAACCCCGCGCACCAGAATAGAGTTAAATAATAAAAAAATTACAGCCAAAAAACCACATTTTTCACTTTAATCAGTGCTCCAGAGCTCTCAAGCACGTGTGCCATTTCCCCTTCTCTGAGTCGCCCTGACATCGGTGCTCCCATTACACCCATTGCACGCACTGCTACTCTACAGTGGCCACCAATATCTAGCTTGCGTTTTGAAAAGCTGTGGGAAAATTTTCTTTTGCAAATTCTATAGCCAATATGCCTCCTCAACAGTAAAATGTACATGTATTTTTCTATTTTTTCCATTATTAGGATTTTTAGCAAATTATAATTTGAAATAACCTTAAAAATAACCATTAAAAAAGAAAAAAAGAAAAAATTGTCGCGCGGTGCACCCGAGCCGTTCGGCTCGCACCGGATAGCGGTGCTGCCTGTAAAATTTACAGGCTACACTCCACCGGTGCTAACGGTATCTGCACCATTTCTGGGGCGGTACCGAAAGGTGCCTTGCATTATTTTAAATTGAAAAAAATAAAATGTGGTGCGCTCATTTAGCCAGGCGCACCGTTGAGCATGGGAATAGTAGTGCGGTGCGTTGACGAAATTATCCACCCCGGTGTCTGTCAGCGCACCCCATTCGGCATTCCGAAAGGGCAACGGTGCGACCGGGTAAAAAACCGCACCGTCGACTATGTAATTGTCAGGAAGTCGGTGCGCTAACACGACTATACTCTCCGGGGCATATATTTCAATTAGCGCACCGCTATTCTGACATCAGATATAGTCAACGGTGCTTGAAAAAATTTCAGCTGCACCGAGGCCGGTGCGTTGTATTTCATTTGGGGCATTGCCACCAGTGCGCCACAAACACAAGCCGCACTAGAACCAGTGCGCGACTGTTTTTGTAGCGCACTAACTGGTTTTTTTCTTTTTTTCAAAAAAAAAATATATATGTATATTCCTAAATACATGTATGTTTTAATAAAAGAAATATTTAATATATCAATGATTCAAAGAGAGGAGGAGGAACAACAGCAACAACAGGCAGAACAGTATGACATGATTCACCAATTGGAGGCCCGAGAGATGGAGAGAGATGCATACCCTCGCCCTATTACAACAGATACCTTGGGGATCCTTAGGTAGGTAGGCCTCCTCAAGTTCTATGAGGAGGCTACTTCCCTAAAGGCCCATAGTGTGTTCTTGAGATATCTTATTCGCAGGTGGAATGCCCACCGACAAGCTTTCTAGGTTGGTCCTGACCAATGGTACACACCCACTGAGGAGGATATTTATTTTATTACAAGACTATCAAGAAGAGGGTTGTATTTTCCCTCATTCCCAGAGATGCCAGCTGGTTGTGTAGTAGGGAGTTAGTTAGTTTAGCCCCAGAGATACATTGGAGCACATGTGTTGTCTCCTTCAGAGTTTGAGGTACCTAGAGGTCAGTTACGTATAGGTGCATTTGGTAGACACGACATGCATTGCCTCTCACTTATCATTTCTACCATTTCGCACAACACCAGTGATGGTAAACGCATTATTTGCTCACTTTTATATTATTTTGATTCTTTAGTACATGATCCATTACTTTTCAGGTGGTTTGCCATTTTTTTGTGGAATTTTTGTATGTCCTTAGATAGATGTCGTGCTCATGCATAAGGGATGGTCAACTTCCCTTTTGCTTCAGAGCTGTTTTGTTTATTTTTTGAGAGGTTTCCAGAGATGAGGTCTAGTTTTGTTCGAAAACCTTGTAGGCCGATGTTGGAGGCCTGGATGAAACTGCGAGGGCAGATGATGCCCAAGATGGGAGACACTATGTTTCCAGCCAGGATATCGCATGATGCAATAGACTTACTAGCCAATTTTTATGAGCCACATCCCTTCATTATGGTCCCATGTCCTTATGCTAGATTAGATTGGCGAGGGTGTGCCAACATCCTCTTCACAGATGATGAGCCGCCATATGATAGAGGTAATATTAAAGTTTTATTTATATTTATTCTAACATGTTCTTTAAAAAAAATTTATGAAATTGTGTAATGAAATTGTCTAATTATTGTTGTGTACTTGTATATATTTTGCAAACATTGGCTCCTTTTATGGTGAGGAAATGCCGAAACCACCACATGATCCAGGTGTGGATCCTATTGGCGATTAGGACATGGCCGATGTCAAGGATCATGATTAGGATGAGGCCGGTGCATAGAGACATGCTCGTGCTGGTGCACCGGTACTGCCTTTTGCTAGGCGCGGTTGACCTGAGACTAGATATAGGATGGAGTTGGGCAACCAACTCAGTGCATTGATTGTTGAGGCAAGCATCAAGCCCGCTCATTATAGAGACATACATTCCAATGATAGGCTATTACGGATGTAGATAGGCATGCCACATGACATATACAGCCTGATGCGGCATGTCGTAGGAGCTACGATAGTTGTTACGCGACTAACGAGGACTGTTGCACATTATAGTTGTAGTTGAGCCATAACACGTGATGGACAGTCTGTGAGCAGCGACTCATCATCTCATGATCGTTCACCTCGTGTCGCGACTGATGAGCATGAGGCTCCACGAGCAGCATCTAGCAGCCATCATGGAGATGAGGCTGGACCATTGACCGTTGAGGTGATGCAGGGGCATTAGGCTAAAACAAATTCCATGTAGTTTGATATGCTTAGGAGTTTTAAGTCTTCAAAGGGGTTATATTTTATGTAATGAAATCAGTAGTTCTTAATTAATTTTGATTAATTGTAGAGAAAATTTTAACTACCCTCGAATAATTAGAAGACAAGAGAAGTTGATTAGCTGGGCATGTGAAGAGTCAATTTCAATTTGTTTAGGGGCTTAGCCTAGATTTAGGAAATCCTGAATTTGAAGAGTTTTGTTGAATCATTGAAGGATCTAAATCGATTGATTATCAATCTGTATAAATGTAAGCCTCAATGGAATTCAAAAAGGGCAGAGAGCTAGAGAGATTTGCAGAGTTGTGCAGAATAGCGAGGATAGAAGACCAATTGACTTTGAAAATCTAGTCAAAGACGAGAATCTTGTTGTGTTTGATTTCATATGTATGGATGAAGGAAATTAGTTATGATATATACATATTTTTGATTGAATTAATTATGTGTAACTCTGTGTTAATGATGGACTTGGTGTCTTTGTGTGAAAAGAGAATTGATATAAATCCGCATACATACAATTAAGAGGTTTCAATCGTATGAGAATGCCATTCTGGTATTTATATGAATTAGTAAGACATTGTTGGGTTCTATTTGCATAATCGATACCCATTCCTTTCTTAAAACCATAATATAGAGAATCGATGGGGTTTGACCCTTTCTGATGAAGGACACAGGTGGTATTAATCTATGATTTTTTGGCATGCTATCGAGTCCCTATCTGTTTAAATCGGCATTAGATGAGGTCGAGTATAGCATCAGTGTGGAGGAAGACGGTTTTGACTGAAGAAAAACCTTGGAATGGCAACTTAAATTGTTGTGTTGAACAAACGGTGTAGAATGGAAGTAAAGGCGAGATAATGAAAGAAAGTTGTGAAGAATTCGGAACGAAAAACTAAGGATATGGTGGAACTAAGAGGAACGAAACCATGAGTAAGAGGAAGTGGAACCATGAGAAGGAACTATGGAAGCGGTTTCGGAGGCAGATACCAGCAGTATCGCATAGTCATTCGAGTGGTAAGTGGAATTGCTGGAAAAAACGCGATATATGTCCCCGAGTGACACGTGGTGAATAGTGGTAATGTAAAACCACTTTTATCGCATTTTTTTTGGGCGTCAAAGCCTGTGGTGAAAAAAAAATGTGAATGTCGTTTGAAAAGATCTGTGGTAGATCTGATGGCGCTCACACTTGAGTATGGTAGTTGGAGTTAAGCTCATAGTGATAATGGTTGTATGGATCCCCAACCGTCAGATTATTGAGTGGCAGGGTGATAAGATACCAGCCATCCGATGAATTGGATGGATGGGTGAGTTGAAATGTTGTGGGCCATATATGAACTCTTATAAAAATGGAGCATCGAGATGTGTGTATCGGCAGAGAGGTAAGTTGTTAAATTGTGGACGTGGTATTTATTGATTTATTTACAAATGAAGTGGATAAATATTGATTTATACGAAGAGTGAAATCAAATTGAAACCCACATGGTTAATGAGAACTCTGGTACATATATTTATATATGTATTGGTCGGAAGTTTTATTTGGCTTTAACACTAAATTGAAATGTTGATTTCAATCTCATAACATGGGTTTGGACCATAGAGTATATGGTAGGAAAATAAATTTTCACATAAAGGTTTGCTGGTTGAAAATTGTGTTGGTCCTTAACCAAAGTTTAAAATATTGATTCCGTTCTGTGAAGTATGGTATAGAGAACTCCACATATGAAGATTTAAAAGGGTTTTATTTATACGAGTTTATAGCCAAGGGTTGGAACACTGCATATGAAGTTTGTACATTTGGGTTTTAATAAAAGGATCATATATATGATGATTGAACTGGATTGAATTTTAAGTTTGGAACTTCTGCATTAAATTGAAATTTCCAGGTTGATAAAGACTGCCCAGATTGTTTGAGTTTTATTTGGGTGAAAATTTGGGATGCATTTTTATATGCATAGATAGTGTTAATGTGGGTTAAAAGAGAAGGCATGCAATCATGAGGCTACACTATTGACTGAGCAGGCCTCCACTATTACTACTTATATTGATGTTGTACTACCACCAGCTGATCCATGACATTTATATTACAGTTGTACATTTTTAACACTATTCAATTATATATATATATATATATATATATATATATATATATGGTCCATGTATTTTATGTTCATGTTGCAGTTGTACTTAATTTACATGTTGGTGATCATCATGTTGTGCATATTGTTAGGTTATGTTAGATATGTTCATTTAATGTTTAGCTTGCAGATAGATGTGTATATGTGATAGCATGAGTTATTTGACATGAGATGTATATTTGATGTTTGTTTTGTGATGATGTTAATATATAATGTTAATTTGATTTTTGAATGTGTCTTTTAGTAGAATATGATGTTTGTATGATGGTTATCATGATCGTGATGATTTTTATTAATTAATTAGATATTAAATGACCATGATATTTACTAAATATTATGTCGTGATTGTAATTGAAATTGAAATTTTAATTGTATGTAAAATTGCAAAATTGTATTTGTATTTGTAATTGTAACTTTAACAGTAATTGTATGTAAAATAATTTTTATTGTAATTGTAATTGTATATATGAAAAATTGTAAAATTGTAATTGTAATTATAATTTTATGTAAAATTCTAAAATTGTAATTGTATTTGTAATTTTAATTGTATGTAAAATATTTGTAAAATTGTAATTGTAATTTTAAATGTAATTCAATGTAAAATTGTAAATGTAATTGTATGTAAAATTAAAATTGTAATTAAAATTCTAACCGTAATTGCATGTGAAATAAATTGTAAAATTGTAATTGTAATTGTAATTGTAATTGTAATTGTAATTTTAATTGTCATTGTATGTAAAATATTTGTAAATTTTTAATCCTATTAATGTGAAATTTTTAATTGTATTAATGTGAAATGATTTTATTAAAATATTTAAATTTGTAAATTTGCAAATAATGTAGAATAAAAAATCTAGAATAATATGATTTTTTGTAACATAATAAAGTTTAGAAAATAATGAAAATAAATTCATGTACTTTAGAATTATCATTATTTTATTATGATCTTACATACAAAAAAAAGGAACGTTATACAGTCCGGTGCGCTTATTATCATAACACGAACCGGTGTGTCATATTACTTAGACGCACCAGTGCTTCACAACTCTTCCGCACTGGTCACGAATAAATCCAAATAAAAAAAGCACAACTCTATTTTCTTTAAGTGAAAATAAAAAGCGGTAATTTGAAAAATGGGCAGAAAAATATTTTAAAAAACATAATTTCATAAAATAATTCTTTAAATACAAAACATTTTTCATTATTTCACTATTTTTGCTAAAATTTTCAGCCAGATATTTGCAGGAGACAGACTTGGAGCAAGATACCACGATGGCACTGTGGAGCAGTGAAACACGTTCGAACAGAAGTATTCAGACAATCAGAAACCAAACCTCTCATGATTCAAACCCTGTATCATTGAATTTCAAACCATCTCGTGATTAAATTTGATTATTTTTTTTACTTTTTTTGTTGGTTTATCCATTTTTACCTTAAAATCTTCATTTTTTTGTTTTCTCCCTTTCTTCTCCCTGTTTCTGTGATTTTAGAATTAGGGTTTTTCATTTTAGATTGACATCCAACCCACGACACATCTTGGATAGTCGGATCCCAATCCATTTGGCCATTGCGTGAATTTTTGCAAAAAATGGATTTTTCTTTATCCGTGTGTCCTGTGTACCCTAGCGCACCGCACAAGTATCTTGTAATAAAAAAACATTTTTCTAAATCAGTGTGCCATATCTGAAATAGGGCACCAGTGCTCCATTTTATGATTATAGCACCGTACGGTCTATTACACTATTTTTGTAGTGCGTTTATAATAACCCACACATCGTGTGGTCTATTATACTATTTTGCGATGCGTTTTTAGTATCCCCATGCACCGGCCATGTTGCGTACCTCATGAAAGGCACACCAGTGTCTTGAGATTTATTTTATACCTGAAAAGTTGAGAAGTTATTTATAAATATATTAATGAATTATATGATACAGGTTTCATATTGATAAATAAATGACTGACAAGAGATCAAGTAACAAAAATACTGATAACACATCAAGAAAAGAAAAAAATGCATGCTCTTTGTAAATTCTTTATAAAAAATATTATTTTTGAACTATATGTAAGTTTAACTAATATGTATTGTTTACTATGTATCATGCAGAGCCACAAAATGACGAAGCTCGATATGATTATTTCTGATCTAGGAACAGAAGAGAATTAAAGCTTAATGGGAAAATTTCAAAAGGATGAATCAGGTGAATGAAAAATACTATTGATCCAATATGAGTTTCTTTTTTTTGTTATCATTAATAATATACTTAAAATTATTAGATAACATGTGCCAAACAGTCTATTAATTCACATCTGTTTAATGTTCTACAGGGACTAACAAATCAGAAAAGGAATGTTGTTCTAAGAAAAGAAAAAAAATAGAACATGAAAATGAAAATGAATTGCTCCTTAGCTCATCTGGAGTGGTGTTGGAAGTTAATGAAAGGGGCAAAAACTTTTACAAAAGTTTGAGGGATCTAGTGGAACGAATGTATAGATGTTATTTCCATTTACAATACAAAAATCAATCCAATGAGTCCAAGAACCAAATTTTATCTGAACTACAGGAAAGGTTTCCAGAGAATTGGTTAATGAGACATGTCATACTTTTAATAGCAAAAATGTACAAAAAAAAAAAGGAATGAAAAATTAATATTCTTTTAAATGTTTGTCTAGAATTATTTATAGATATCACTTTTGTTATATTTACTTTTCATATATCAATACAAAAATTAAAGATTTTACTGTCATGTTACATTTTCAGGAAGACTATGAAAATCTCAAAAGATGAACGAGTTGATATCATAAATATGCCAGTAGGAATGTCCAAAAAGGTGTACAAGGAGATGGTCAAAGAAATGGACAAAATTGCATCGCAGGAGGAGCCATCTCAACAACAACGTGCTTCAAATGTAATATGTAATTATTGAATTTTTTTATCATTAGGTACAATAAATAAACAATTTAGCATTAAATATTAATTTTCAAGAATTTTCTTGCAGAAAAGAAAAAAATGGAACCCATTTAGCACATAAAATAGGACGACAAGGAAGAAAAGAGTTGATCTCTAAGTTTTTCAGTGATTGTTACTTCCTTATAACAACTTAACTAGATTTTATTTTTGTATTTTTTAAGTTGTTTTACAAAAATCATCATTGAATGTCTTCAAACAGGTGCTAACATACAAATAAGAACCATCAGACGAATTGATTGAAATTGGGTTAAATATGGGTTATGAGTATATGTTGGCATAAGAGAAATTAATTGTGGAATTTGTAAGCATCTATCGATTTTGTTTTACTTAGATCCTTCTATAATTAATAGAACAAAAACATCTTTTATATTAAATATACGATTTGTTATGGGGTATAAAACTTGCAGGAAAAAAAGTATGGAACTGTGCCAACAGATGAAATTTTGAAAAATGGCATGGTACATGGTTTTGAAAGAATGTGTATATTTTATGAGTCAATTGTTACTATGGTACATTATTTTTCTTTTCAATTTACATTGATGTATATTATTTAATATTGCAATTTTCATTATTCTAACCAATGTATATACACTCACTTTAGTTTATTTTTATGTTTGTATATGGAATGTGAAGAAGAAGAAAACAATCAATGTCGTGAACAAAACATTCCTAAAAATAACCCAAGTCATGGAAGTAGCTCTAGCAGTGACAGCAGTTCAAGCAAAGAATGATGATCACTATATTTGGATATCAAAGCAAGCAATTTTATTTTTTGAAATATGTCTGTGAAATCAGACATTTTGTTTAATGTAATGGACATAGTGTCCCAATTGAAAGACAAAGGGATACCAATAACTATCCTATTTTGTATGATAAATACTGTCTTATTCACACACACACACACATATATATAATCATATTTTTTTTTAAATTTATTCTATTGCGTTCTCCATTTTCGTTATTGTGTTCTCCATTGTCGTTCTCAAATGCACTAATAAAAATTTAATTCATATGAATATTGTTATAAGATATATATGTGTGTCGACTTTTGATGAATAATGAATTTTAAAAACCATAATAATTATGATATGACATAACAAATTAATCCAAACATCACATTCAAATGCATTAATAAAAATGTAATTAATATGAATATTGATATAAGATGTGTCGACTTTTGATGAATAATTAATTTTAAAAAATCACAATAATTGGACTGTCACAAGTCGATGTTTCTAAAAAATACAAAATGAAAACCGGTGCGTGTTAGTATTTGTACACCGGTGCGTTTATGTGTCTATACACACTGGTGTCGTTGTATGATCTATGGGCACCGCACAAACACCGATACCAGTTATAAATATCGGTGTGTTTGTGTGATACTGCTCATCGGGGCATTTATATATCTATAAGCACAGGTGCATTTTTACGATCTATGGGCACCACATGAATATCGATACCAATTATAAATCTCGGTACCTTTCTGTGATACGGCGCACCGGTGAGTTTATATAATTATACACATCGGTGCATTGATATGAGCTATGGGCACCACACAAATCCCAAGACCAATTAGAATGGCCCCGTGCATTGTATGGCCAACACTGCGCCCGGTGCAGTTTTACACCTAAACGTTCCGGTGCATTTGACTGAGACCACTCCAGGGCACTGTCTACATGTACGCACCGATGCGTTAAAGCCAGAGTGGCGCACCGATGAAAAAACATCCATAATAACCTCCGGCCGCCCATTTTTTTTAGTTGTGTTTAATTTTCATTAAAAGTTCCGCCGAAACCTCCGTAACCATAAATGAATGTTGTAGAAAATTTTGTTTTGACACTTTTAGCCAATTTTATAACACTAAAAACCTCCTTTATAACCTCCGCTAGAGGGTCTTTTCCTTGTAGTGTATTTGGAATTAAATTCCATATACAAATTTTTTCTAATGTAATAATACTTGAAGGGGTATGAATATATGTTAAATTACGATGACCAACTAAGTATTCATAGGTGTACTCATGGAACAAAAAATCTCTATCTTATTTCAATATGTTATAACATAGTCATATCCTAAAATAAATTTCTAAAATTAGAGAGTGTATTGCGAGAGGAATGTATTATAACATCATCTATATATTTCCATGTTAGTAAAATACATCTAGAGAAAAATAGACAATATATCTATGGAAAGAAAAAAACAAACCAAGAAAGAAGGAAATTTTTAAAGGTGAATGGTGTATCTTTCTGGTTTAGGAAACCTCATTATATTTTAACCTCTTGTAGAAGGTGTACTAGGATTTACACTTTTTTATACATTGAAATAAATCATTCTAGAACCTTTTTCTAGCACAGAAAACAAGGTCTTGAAATGATCTGTTCAGTGAATAGGAAGTCTACACATAGAACTAGATTTGAATTGTGGTCATAGGAACACCACAAGGAGAACAATAATACATGTAGGCGATGATTTAGTGGTTACACTTGTTTAATTTCATTTTGGGTGTATCAACTATGATTCATTCTTCATCTTTTAAATTGATAATACGATTCTCCACCTTAATATCAGTTCCCAAATAATAAAAATGTGAAGAAATATGTAACACCCCTAGTTTTATGTTTTCAAATTAGACATTTGAACTTCAGTCCAAAGGGGAGTGGACCCCAATGGATAGTTATGGTGTGAATGTAATTAATTATTTAATTATGAAAAATAAATATTATAATTCGGTGCATGTTGACCAAATGAGATTTTTGAGATCACTTGCCAAATCCATGAGGTATGGAAAGAGGCTAAGAATTTCCCCAAAAAAATCTTTCAAAAAGCCTTGAAAGAATTTATTTCTAATTTAGATTTTTGAGGAAAAATCTAGATTTCCCCAATGAGGTGGAGAGTAGTTGGGAAGAGGTAAAAAGCTGGAAAATCAGAAAGCATATTTAAAGTCCCTAAATAAGGGAAGCCTAGGAAAACAGGAATAAAAACATCCTGTAATTTTGGACGCAGAATTAGAAACAGGCTTTGGGGGCATAAGCTTAAATAAGCTATTCTAGAACAGATTGGGGGGGGTCTATTCTAGGAGAGGATCTAAGCTCAGGGGGTGAGTTCTGGAGACAGAGGAACTCTAAAGTTGGGAGGTTGTTCATCTGCAGAAGTGGTATGTCCACAATTTTTATGAATGATTAAAATATCTGTTATTGTGCAATATGGTTATTTGATGTAGATGTTATTTTAAATCAAAATTCTGAAGTTGTTATTCCTTACATTTAACAGAACTGATTAGAAGAAATTAATCCTCTCAATTCTGTATAGTTGTAGGAATATGAATTATGGGGAAAGTCATCCAGAATATCTAAACCTGCTAATGGTTTAAATCTGGAGATTTATATTACCCCCATAACCCATTAAAGTTGTAACTTTAATCTTCTTCTGTAAATGTACAAATATATCTATGTATGAACTCAGAAAAATTAGATTCACAAGATGAAAAACCAACTGTGAATTTAGAAAGATTGATAAATATGTAATATTAAACAAATGTTGCAGATTTAAATTATAGGAGTGCAGGCATATAAATTGTAACCTTCTGCCTAAAGGGGAACATGAGCTAAGAAAGAAATAACTTGCTGTGGCATAATATAATTCTATAAGAAAAGAAAGTTATGTAACACAAAATAACTTAACAAAATAGAAATGACAAGTTAATTTCCACACATGACTGATATAGGCATATTAGTCCATTACAAAGTAGAGAAGTAAATTCCAACCCGAGACTTGATTTTGTTATATAAAACAAAAGGAATTCTAATATAAATAAAATAAATTTATATGTTGTGGTGCATTATTGAAGTTTATAAGAGAAAGATAGATGTCATTGATATATCCATAAAAGAAAAATTCTTTAATATAAACTGGAAACCAAAACTGGAAAGTAAAATAATACCATACTGACACATAAAACTCGGCTATCCGGAAAAAATAGTAATTATAGTTTAATAACATATTGTCTAGAGGCACCTGGCAAAGTACATATTGAAACTACTGTTGAAGATTTTATTGAAACTCTACTCATCATGAATGATGTACACGAAAGAAAGAGAAGAAATATTGGAATTATCTTTCTATATAGAAGTAACTGATTAAACTTTCTTAGTATACACTGAAAAGAGAAACTGGAGATTAAGTTCGAAATTTTGATATAAAACCCTAAGTCAGAAAAATAATTGTCCATATTTAAAACAAAGTATATATATATACACACAAATATCTTAGAACCATAAATAGCTGAATGGGACCAAAAACCCCATTCGTACGGTGACACAGTGGGGTATTAAGTTACCATTAATTAATCTATACAATAATTGTGTGGCAATACAAAAATTTGTAACTGATATCTGTATGAAGATTCTAAATGAATAAAAAGCATCTGGAAAATATTACAGAAATGCAAGACACTATTCATGGCTATAAAATAAAAATACAGTGGTCCAAATAAATTAGAGAAGTTTCGCAAGCGCCATTTAAGTTCTGAGTATTAATACTAAAGGAAAACAGTAAAAAATTATAAATTTTACTAGGACATATTCGATAGCCAGGAGGCTGGGACGAGTTCTATAAACGTGAGATTGTTAATTTAGACAGTCCCATTTAGTTTTTTGTAAAAAATTACAGAAGTGATGGCGGGAATCTTAAAAGCCCGAGCCAAAATAACAAAATTTATAAACTCTAAAGATCGCAGAAGAAAGACATGGAACCGAAGTCAACCCATACAGATGGGGTTGTACAACTAGAACAATCGAAAATCTCTGTGACGAAAAAGAACGAACCTGAGCAAATAAGAAAAGACCGAAGTCACATGATGAAACTGGAATAAGCAGCGAAAGCATTATAAGAGCGAAAGTGACGATGGCAGGAGGTAAAATATTTACCTGTAAGTAAACAAAACACAAGTTAACAAGGGTGGGAATAAACCAATCTCAATAAATCAATACGATTAGAATTTCAACAACGCATCTGTATATATATATATTACCTTGAGGAATATGGTATACAAAATCTCTATTTAATCCTAACCCTGAAAGGGACAAGAAACCATGCGCATCAAAGGATAATAATTCATAAAAATAAAACGATTCATTGTGTTAATATGAAGGAGAAGCCCAAAGCCAAAATGTGGGTTGAGGTTATTACCCGCAAAATAAGAATTCCTGAGCATTTCCTGAGGAGCCAGCAATGGCGCAGATTCTCTCAATAGGTAGAGCTATTTACAAAAACGCATAAGAGAATAAAATTGCAGACTCCTCATATAAATTGAAATCGTAATGAAAATATAGGTTGACTGAAATATATACAACAAACGAATGAAGTCGAGAATACACGGCATAATAATGGAGAGGTATTACCGAATGAATCTCGTTTCACATTCAACTTAGGATACTGTATGCGGTAAGACGACTTGAGGCCGTAACTATCACAAAAATAAGTGGAAACCCCAGCTACGAAACAAGAAGGAACAAAATTAAGAATGGCAACGAAAAATCTTAAATTAAATAGAGCACACCGTGCCTTAAACCCTAATGCATCTACACCATTCAGGTGGCAAGATCTACAAACGGCGTACTTAACCTGGGGTTAGATCGATGAACAACTTGAAGGGTTTTAATTTCTATCTGGTAGAATTTACGTAATCGATTCATTCAAATAAATATGAAAGGACATGATAGTACTTACCAATCTCTCGAGAAATGCAGAAGATCAAAATTGAAGGAAAAGTTAGCTGGTGATAAAACCTCGCCATAGAGAAGTACTGATAGACCATTAATAAGTCAGATGAACCCGAGACAAAATCCTTCCAGGGAATGACACGTAAGTCTCAACCATGCTACGTATAGATATTCAAGAATTGATATAAACCAAAACGATGCCATATATAATAACTCATAGAATTCGATAAAGGAGCCATACCAAGGTGATATGGTTGCACAACTCGATAGGTTAATAAATACATATGGAAACAATATTGTTGCATACTCTATGAACATATTCAATATAATAAATAAATTTAAGTTTAATCCTTGGAGTTAATTATTAAAAAATTATAATGTAGATCAATTAAGACGGTTTGAAGAAAGATTTTAAAAATTTCTCAAAGGGTGAGAAGTAAGTAGGTAAATGGATATCATAACTGAAATGGAGGCCACCAGGATAACTTGAGGAACGAATTAATAAGTATTAGCAATACAGATACAAAGTAACATTCCTTGAGAGGGAATATAAATATATAGATATAGGTAAACGAAGGGTGTTCATGATGATCTTAATTTGACGAGCTTAAAAAAAAAATTGAGGTATGTTACAAATGGTATCAGAGCTCATGTTAGAAAAATTGGGTTGTTGTTGTGCTCACTGCATAAATTATTTGTTTGAATTTTTTTTTTGTTACTGATGTTGTTTTGTTTAGTGTACAGTGGTACTGGAACTGAAAAGTCAATGGCTGAAGGAGAGGAAATTTATGTTGATATGGGTGATGGAGATAACACGCCAGATCCCAATACTCCTCTGATTACTATGTTGCACAGGTTGCAACTGGAAATGGCTAAGCTAAGAAGCCAGAATGACAGGCTGTCATTAGCCAGTGAGGAGCAGGAAAAGCTGATAAGAGAACTGACTTCGCAGAATATCCAAGAAGGTGAAGGTTCCGGAAAGAGGAGGAAAGGCAAGTTCTCAAATGATTCTAAGGAAGATGACACTATTAGACATCAGTCTAAAAATAAGAAGGAATTACAGGGTGAATTCCGAAAAAATAAACCTCCCTCCTATGATGGAGAGAAGGAGGAAGATGTTGAGGCATGGCTTTTAAATATGATTAAGTATTTTCAGGTCTATGAATATGAGAGAAATCTGAAGGCCAGACTAGCTATCTACCAGTTGCAGGGTAAGGCCACCTTGTGGTGGGAGGAGACAAAAATGGTTCACACCATTGATGAAAATATAGTGACTTGGGAAGATTTCCAAGTCAAGTTTAAAAACCACTATTTGAACGAATGTTATTATGATGATAAAGCAAAGGAGTTCCACGAACTCAGATTGGGACAACTTACATAGATGAGTTTGTCACCAAGTTTAAAAATCTGTTAAGGTATGTTCCTTATATTTGTGAAGAGAAGGAAAAGGTACAAAGGTTTTTGAATTGTTTCCCTACTATGTACAAGGAGAAAATAGAGTTCGATAATCCAAAAAATATTTATGAAGCAGTGAGGAAAGCTAGATTATGCTATCAATAGTTTAAAGGAAAGGGTGAGCATGGAAAAAGCTGGGTAAACAAGGTTGAATTCAAAGGAAAGAAATAGAAACCATCTTATTTGAAGAACTTTGGTAGGGATCATCGGCGAAAGAAATTTAACAAACCAAAGGAAATTCAAACTGCTCAGTCCCAAGTTGGTTCAAAACAAATAGATGGAGATAATAAGAAGGAAGGAACAGTTAAAATGCGAGAACCTTTGAAATTTTGGGGTTGCGGAGAACCTCATCTATTGAGGAACTGTCCACACCGAAATATTCAGATGATTATGAGAGATAGAGAAGCTACCATAGTGAATGATATAGAAAGGAATATACCCACTATCAGTGCAACCTTGGAGAACTGACAAGCAAAACACCAAGCTACCATGGTTGAGATGGAAGGTAAGATTGTTGACCAATCTGTTACAGTTTTAATTGATCTGGGTGCTTCTTTGAGTTACATTAGTCCACAAGTTGTAGAGAAATGCAATCTCAAAACTGAAAAGTTTCAGCAGTCTTGGTTGGTCCAGTTAGCCACTGGCACCAAGCGAAAATTAACTCATAAATTACCTTGAACAAAAATTAAGTTAAATGATTTTCAGAGAGAAGTAAATTTAAACATTCTGCCGTTAGGCTCATATGATTTGCTGATAGGAATGGACTGGTTAGAAAAGAGAAAGGTTATGATGAACTGTTGAGATAAAACTTTGCATTGCTTAGATGAGGAGGGGAGACCCTTTACACTCAAAGGAAAACCAAAACCAATCTTTGTAAGACAAATATCAGCTCTGCAATTAAAAAGAATAGTTAGAAAATGATATCAAGTATATGTTGTACATATTGAAGAATTAGAACATAAATATGAAGAAAACCTCCTAGACATTTTTCCAGTGGTAAGAGAATTTAAGGAAGTTTTTCCAGATGAGATTCCTCATCTCCTCCCCAAAAGAGAGATTGACTTTTCAATCGATTTGGTGCCTGGAGCAACACCCATTTCCAGAGCCCCTTATCAGATGAGCCCCCCTGAACTCATGGAGTTGAAAATGCAATTGCAATAATTGCTGGATAAAGGTTATATCAGACCGAGTGTATCTCCTTGGGGAGCACCGGTGTTGTTCGTGAAAAACAAGGATGGAACCTTTAGAATGTGCATTGACTACCGTCAACTGAATAAGTTGACAATAAAAAACAAATACCCATTGCCTAAAATAGATGACATTTTTGATAAGGTAAGAGAGGCTTCAGTATTTTCTAAGATTGATCTGAGGACTGGTTATCACCAACTCAGAATTAAGGAGGAAGATATTAGCAAAACAACTTTTCGAACCAAGTATGGTCGCTACGAATTTGTAGTCCTACCTTTTGGTTTGAAAAATGCTCCTGCCACTTTTATGTGCTTAATGAACAATGTTTTGAGCAAGTACCTAGATAAATTCGTACTAGTGTTCATAGATGATATTCTAATCTATTCAAAAAGTGTGGAAGAGCACAAATAACACTTAAGGATAGGTTTGCAAACTTTGAAAGAAAACCAGTTATATGCCAAATTCAGTAAATGTGAATTTTATAAGGTTAAAATTCAATATTTGGGCCACATTATTTCTAAACAAGGATTGGTTGTTGACCCTGAGAAAATAAAGGCTATTAGAGAATGGCCAGTGCCAAATGATGTTTTAGCAGTAAGGTCATTTATGGGGGTTTCAAGTTATTATCGAAGGTTTGTGGAAATATTTTTTGCAATAGCATATCCCATAACTTCACTACAGAGAAAAGGCACCAAATTTGAGTGGACAGAAAAATTCCAAAACAACTTTGACTGACTAAAATTAAAAATCACTACAACCCTTATACTAAAGATTGCAAATCCTAACAAAGAGTTTGTTGTGTGTACTGATGTATTTAGAGAGGGATTGGGAGGAGTGCTGTTGTAAGAAAATTCTGTTATTGCATATGAATCTAGAAAACTTAAGAAACATGAATAGAATTACAGGGTATATGATCTGGAATTGGCTGCTGTAATTCATGCCTTGAGGATGTGGCGACACTATCTTCTTGGAAAGAAATTTACATTGATGACAGCTCATATTAGTCTCAAGTATTTCTTTTCTCAAACCGATTTGAATGCTCGACAAGCCAGATGGCTGTCTTTTCTGAGTGAATTTGATATGGACATAAAACATATCAAAGGGACAGAAAACAAAATCGCTGATGCGCTAAGAAGAAATGCTTGCCAAAACATAAGCAGCATTGGGAGTAGTGCTAGTTTTGATTTAGAAGAACTAGTTAAAAAGGTAGCAGATCAAGATCCAAACTATGAGAATATACAAGTGAAAATGCTGAAGAAAGAAATGGCTGAATACACCCAAAACCAGAAAGGGTCGATCTAATATAAAAAAAAATTGTATATCCCCAATGTAGAGTCTTTGAAAAAAGATATCCTAGATGAATATCATAAAAGGCCATTTTCAGGACATCCTGGATATCAGAAAATGCTAACAGCTTTGAAAAAGAAATTGTTTTGGCCAGAAATGAAAAAGGATGTAGCAGAATACTTAGCTAGATGCATGGAATGTCAACTAGTTAAAGTTGAGCATCAGCATCTAGCTGGTCTTTTAAATCCCTTGCCAATTGCAGAGTGGAAATGGGACACTGTTTCTATAGATTTCATAACCGGGTTACCCAGACTAAAGTACCAGCATGACTCAGTGATGGTAGTGGTAGACACTTTAAAAAAATTTGCACACTTCATACCTGTAAAATCTACTTTTGGGACAGCCCAAGTGGTAGATGTGCTCCTAAAAGAAATAGTAAGGCTACACAGGGTCCCAAAGATGATTATTTCAGATAGAGATGCTAAGTTCGCAGCCGCCTTTTGGAAAGGTCTGTTTGGAGGCATGGGCACTAAATTAAACTTTAGTACTACTTATCACCCTCAGACGGATGGTCAAACAGAGAGAACAAATCAGATTTTGGAGGCTATGCTGAGAATGTATGTGATGGATAGGCCATCAAAATGGGAAGACTACCTACATTTAGTCAAATTTTCTTATAACAACAGCTATCAATCCTCCATCAAAATGAGTCCATTTGAAGCACTCTACGAGAGAAAGTGTCGTACTCTTTAAGTTGGAGCCAACCTGAAGATAAACTAGTGTTGGGGCCATATACTTTACAAGAAATGGAAAGGATTGTCTGCCAACCTTTCCCAAGCAGGCACTCGAAGTCCCCCAAGGCTAAGGGCGAGATCTCCAACTAGAGACACTCAATGCACTAAACAGTGCTGCAAACAGGCTAAATAGCCAGTGTGCTCAAGAAGACAAATGTCTCACTAAAAAATCATCAACTCAAGAAAGAATCAAATGAGGAGGCTCCTCCATATTTTATAACGTTGGTTTCCCTCCAAAACCCAACGTAGCCTCTCTCTCCTCCACATACTCATCCTTATCTGCACAGAAGCTTGCAGAAACTTCTAGAGTGTACGTAGGCCCCCCTCCTCTACGTGGTGTTAGGCCCCCCTTGAATCCCACTTAAGTCACAACGTTGTGCTACTAGGTGGATGTCTTATTTCACTTAAGTGAGTTAGACCCTCTTCACACACTTTTTTTATTTATTTAAAAACTATAGACGGAAAACTAACAAAATCAAATATTCCAATTAGCTGTCGCTAATTAGGAATATTACAGTCTCCCCCGGAAAAATGTTTCTCGTCCTCAAGCAACTGAAGTGATGGATGCTGCAAAATATTCTCACTCTCCCAAGTGGCATCCTCATCCGGCAAATTCTTCCACCTCACCAAGAATTCCCGGACCGTCCTGCTCCATAACCGCCTCTCCCTGGTATCAATAATGGCCTCCGGCTGCAACACCAAGTGCCCCTCATCATCTGTAGGTGGTAGCTCCTCTGTCACTGTCACTTGTTGCCCCAGTGCCTTCTTCAGGCATGATACATGGAAAATGTTGTGGATCTTGCTGCCTTGAGGCAGCTCCAACTCATACGCAACCTGCCCAATCCTATGTATCACTTTGTATGGCCCATAAAAGCGAGGCTTGAGCTTCTTAGCTCCCTCCTACTTCAGCGATGACTGTCGGTATGGCTGTAATCATAGGTAGACCAAGTCCCCTACCTCAAACTGTCTCTCCACCCGACCTTTGTCAGCATATAGCTTCTGCTGGCCGTTCTGTGTTGTAGCCATATTGTCCTTGAGAGCTCAGAGGATGTCTTGGCTCTCTTAGATCCAAATCTTGGCTCTAGGAGCCTTACTAGCACCGAACATCACATCAACAAAAGATAAAGGATGGTACCCATACAAAGCATAAAATGGTGACATACCAATAGACATGTGATGTGTCGTGTTATAGCAGTACTCCCCCAAATACAACCATCTCAACCACGCTCGTTGTTGCCCACTGACATAGTTGTGCAAGTAGCCCTCCAGCCACTTGTTAACTATCTTCGTTTGTTCATCCGTCTGTGGGTGGTAACTGGTACTCAGTGTCAACTCTGTCCCCACTAGTCGGAAAATCTCCTGCCAAAATCTGCCCATGAAACGGTTGTCCCTGTCACTGATGATGGTCTTAGGAAGACCATGCAACCTAAAAACCTCTCTGAAGAACAGCTCGGCCACTTCTGCTGTTGTGTAATGTGTGGATATGGCGAAGAAGTGCGCATACTTTTTTAGTCGATCAACGGCGAAAAATATACAATCCTTGCCCTGCACCATGGGCAACCCTGTGATGAAGTCCATCAAAATTCTCTCCCATTTCCCCTCCAAAATGGGAAGAGGCTGCAACAGTCCTGTGGGATGGCTCATCTCCTCCTTATTCCTTTGACAAACATCACACTCCCTGATGTACTGGAGTACGTCCTCCTTGAGGCCCTTCCATGAGAACCTCTCTCTAATGGCCCTATAGGTTTTGGTAAACCCCCGATGGCCTGCCAATGGAGAATTGTGTGATGCCTGGAGTATCTTCTTCTTAAGCTGAGATCCCTCAGTCAATAAGATCCTGTCCCTGTAATAAATGATCTCATCAACCACCCTGTACCTGTCATCTGCCACCTGTCCATCCAGCACCTCACACACAAATCTGTCCTTGCAGTACTCAATCAAAAGTGGAGCCCTCCAATCCGCATCCAGGCTCATAAGAGATAACGTGGATGGTCTATGTGAAAGGGCATATGCTACCACGATATTCTTACCCTTGACATACTCAATGTCAAAGTTATATGCTTGGATCTTACTGACCCACTTATGTTGCCTCTCCTGTAGTTGTTTCTGCTCCAAAAAGAACCTGAGGCTGTTGTGGTCACTCCTCACCCTGAATCTGTTCCCTACCAGATACTGCCGAAATTTGGCCAAGGCATGCATGATGTCGAACATATCCTTGTCTTAATTAGGATACAACCTCTCATGCGGAAGGAGTTTCCGGCTCTCAAAATCTATAGGGTGTCCCCCCTGCATCAATACTGCGTCAATCCCCTCTCCCGACTCATCACACTCCAAGACAAATGGCTACATAAAATCCAACAATGCAAGCACTGGGAAGCTACTCATCACCTCCTTGAGCCTATCAAAGGCTTGTTGCGCTGTATCTGACCAACTGAATGCCCCATTTTTCGTCAAATATGTAAGGGGTGCAGCAAGCTGTGAGAAACCTCTGACGAAATTCCTGTAATAGGTACATATCCCAATGAACCCTCGAAGTTCCGTCACATTCTTCGGCTCCGGCCAATCTCTGATGGCTCTAATATTCTCCTCGTGGACCCTCACTCCATCCACTCCAATAATGTGACCCAAGTATAACATCTTCGTCATCCAAAACTCACACTTGGAGAGCTTAGCATAGAACTGTTGCTCTTCCAAAATGCGTAGTACTGCCTCTATATGCTGGAGATGCTCCTCCCAAGTCCTGCTATATATGAGTATGTAATCGAAGAAAACCAATACAAACTTCCTCAGATGACTACAGAAGATATGGTTCATGAAAGACTGAAAGGTGGCTGGTGCATTGGTCAGCCCAAAAGGCATAACCAAAAACTCAAAGTGCCCATAATGACACCTGAAGGCGGTCTTGGGAATATTCTGTTCCCTCACGCGAATCTGGTGGTACCCTGATCTCAAATCAATCTTCGAGAAGAACTTAGCTCCTCTCAGCTCATCCATTAGCTCATCGATCATGGGTATAAGGTACCTATTCTTCAGAGTCTTCTTGTTCAGGGCCCTGTAGTCAATGCACATCCTCAAGGTGCCATCCTTCTTCTTCACTAGCACTACAGAAGAAGAAAATGGACTCGTGCTCGGTCTGATGTGTCCAAGAGCCAACAACTCATGGATGGCCTTCTCAATCTCATCCCGATAGGCTTTTGGATGCCTATAGGGTGTAGTGATCATCGCTTGAATACCCTGCTCAAGCTCGATAGTATGCTCAAATCCTCTATCTGGTGGCCGACCTGGTGGTATATCCCCAAACACTACCTCATGCATGTTAAGGATGGCCTGTATATTTGGATGAACTGCTCGACTGGTGGTTTTTGCCTCTGATGCCCACAACTCAACCACCCACTCTATGTCTCCCTTCCGGAAGTCTGCCTCCATGCGGTGTGCCGAAATTTTCTGCGGTGGGTAAGTATGCATCCCGCGGATCTTCTCATGTTTTCCGGTCTTCTTGTCATCCCACTCCATTTCTAAGGCCTCCCAATCCATGGTGACCTTCCCGGAGTAATCAGCCACTGAACACCTAGTACCAAATTGGTATCTGGTATGTTGACCACGAAAAAGCGATTGGTCACGGTGTAAGTACCCATCGTCACTGCTAACTCTGGGACATACTGGGCACACTGCATCGTCTGGGCTTCTGGTGTTAGGAATCTGTAATTAGAAAGATTGGCAAAGTACAATCACATAAAAAACATTATTTCAACCACTTTGGGATTCTAGGATCTAGCCCTCCTGAATCTGGAGAGGGATCTCTCCAATAAGTGCAAAGATGGAGTTGTCTTTGAAGTTTGGGGTAATGATATTAGGCTAGTTATGAAGGTCGAGGGTTTGTTTTGTTTCTGGATGGTTGAGCATGATTATTATTTGAGGGGAAAGTTCTAAGTGCAAAGAGTTTCAAAGGTGAGAAGTTGTAAGTGAATAGAACAGCTTTGTCTAAAAATATATATATAACGCTGGTTTTTAGTCCATTGGGCTATGGAGTCATAACAGGGCTTTAATTGAGCAACAACATCAAGATTGTTCCAAGGGGAAAGTCATCTATATCATAAGATTATTGAGATTAAAATTATGGAATGGAAACAATAAAGTGTTGGAGGGGTGGAAACTGATAATAATTTCACCAAGGATTTATAGTCAGTCTAAACAAGAAAAGCCTCTTAAGTAACTGTTTAAAACCAACCAAGAACAGGGCTAACCATTGACTTCTTGGGCAAGTTTATATTGAAGCAGCCTAATTGACAAACAATCTAGTAATCCGCATAATTACCTTCAGAAAGTATGAAAACACATAAGAGAAACAAAGTGTAACCTAAGATCATATAAGGTACTTTTAAACCTAGTCTGCTTTCGGCCAACACCAAGGGAAACCTTCAGAATCTGCCTTTGGAGAATAGGAACTAGAAACAGGGAAAACCATCACTTTTCTAGTCTATCTTTAATAAGAAAACGATGAAAATAAATTTCAAGAATAATGTTTAAAGAAAACAATAAGACGATGGAATGCTTGGAGGAATCAATTTGCCTTAGTTGTGGCGGTGGAGGCCTTTCTGTCTGTTAAACACTTATACTTTTCCTTTAATCATGTTTTTAATTTGGGGGATTAGGATTTTGATAATCAAATTTAGCCGTGATCCCCGCAAATCTGTCTTCGATCTTATGTCATGTTGTGTTTTGTCTTCAACACTGATACTCTTTTAATTTGTGACTTAAAATCACAGTGTCTTGTTGATGTGCAGGCTGCGCAGGGCTCATATGGCATCGATGCCTTATGAAAGATTGACAAGATGTGGAGTAGAGCCCCGTGAATAGATTCCCTTTGATGAATCAAAGGTACGGGAATCATCATTCCCAGTCCTTTGGCGTTTATATAATGTAACACCCATCAAACTTGCAAAATACAAAACTATATTATGAAATCCTGCGTTTTTTGGGAAAAACTGTTTCAGAGGGCGTGGGGAGGAGCATAGTCATTGGATGGCAGCATCCAACGATGGAGATCTGCGTATAATAGTCGAAAAAGAGAGCGATGGGAAGTGATGCGGGAATGATCTGGGATCTTCCGATCCGGACACGTGGATGGTCCAGATCTAATCGGGGGATTGCAATCAGCGGGGAAAGAAGGAGGGTGTAACAAAAATTTCCGATGCGATTGTGCGATCGAGGAGGGCAATGTGACTAAGCGATGACCGTTGATCTGAGGATCAGATCAACGGTAGGATCAGATCAACGGTGGGAAATGAATCAGAGGGATGGCCGATCGGAGGAAACAAACAAACACACCTGATGAAACTTGTGATGCGATTGAGCGCTGATTGTCGATCTGTAGATCAGATCGACAGTGGGAGATGCGTCGGGAGGTCGCAATTGGTGGGGCAAAGTTTAATGATCGGATCAATTATGGGCTGTTGGATCTGGGAAGGCGGAGAGGAGATCAATGGTGGATAACTAATCGGGGATGGGCAATCGAAGGTGGGTCGATGCGATGGTACTATCGGGGCATCGCAATCGGGGGTTTCAAAGGGGAGAAATCGGAAGAGTCTTCGCAGAAGTTTCCGATGCGATAAGCACCTTGGGTCTTTGACCTTTGGTCCTGGGCATGAGTTATATGAATGAAGTGGAGGGTGCAGAGTTTACATATATGACCCAATCGCATCGAAACTTTTGATGTGGTCTTTCAATCAACCCATTGTAGATTCTTCCAATGTGATTACGCTTCGAGTATTTTTGATCTAACCATTTTTTATATTAAAAACATGACTTTGGTGCATCAGATCAAAACTTTGGGTAAGTGGGTTTTATGATTTAACAAAGGAAAGAGACCATCGGGAATAAATAATTTCAATGATTTGGTGCCTGATGGCAGGCCCACGGGTTACATGAAATGATAATACGATCGGGGGGTATGTATATGGGCTTAATCGCATTGGAACTTTTTAAACATGGCAAAAAGTCTTGTGCACTCCGACTTTGCGATGCAATAAGCACTTCGTGGGTCTAGCGCCTAGTTCTAGGGTGCAGGCATGTGGAGGGGAAGTGTTTTAAGACTCATCCCAAGGGGGCTTAAGTCTGTAATACAAAAATGGGTTTTTTATAGTTTTTCAATGATTTTCAAAGGAATTTTAGGGTTTCGGTAAGGTTAAAAAGTGAGTTCTTAACCTTGTAAAAATGATTTTCATGAAGGGAAGAAGAGGAATCATGAAAATATAGGAGTTTTATGGAGAAAAAAGGAGAGCAAAATGAAGGTTAGTTTTGAGTGGAGGAAGGGGAAAAATGATGATTTTGCAGCAGTATTTTCACTTATGGAAACAACAGAAATTATGAGTATAAAAAAGGGAACAACAGTGAAGATTTGGACAGAGGCATGAGGCCTTCAAGATTCTTCAAGAGCCAACACTTTTTAGTAATAAAAATTTTTCCTTGAAGGCTCAAAAAGTTTTAGCCACCTTTTGCTATAAAAATTTTTATAAGTGGCTAACAGTGGCTCCACTTGGGGATGGTGCCTTCTTGAAGGCATCAAGAACTTCAGACTTGCATTCTATGGGAGGCTGACCTGTGCCACATTCATTGTGTTCTCTGGGAGGCTGACCTGTGCCTCATCCATTGGGCTGATTTCCTTTGCTTGAATGATCTTGCTCTGAAAACATATTAGCAGCCATAAAAACAATGGATCTCTCATCTACAAGCTTTTTACCTACTCAATCCTACAGATCTAACATTTTTTCTTCTTTAGAGTGCACTTGGATTGTCAAACTCTTTTCACAACATTTTATTCTTTTCAAAGCATAAAACTAATATAATTCTACTTCTTATTTCTCCATGGACTCAGATTAAACAGTTGAGTCCATATGTTTCTCTACCTAATCTACCATCTATTGGGATTACACTGTCCAACATATTTTATTCACTAATTTCTAAAACAAAAATTCAAAAGCATACAAGTCAGGATTGAACAGTCTAACTTGTTACTAATCTATGGCATGAAAAACAAGCTACACATAGACATTTACAAATAATTAAATCAAAATGGAAGGCTTAAGATCTGAAAGTTTCTCATCATGGCCTTCTCTTTTCTTTACAGCTCTGTTTTTACTTTTGTTTGAGTTGTTTCTTCTTTGTTCTCTGGTTCAGATTTTGAGCTAATTTAGAACTAGATTTACATATATTTTGACTCAGAATGTAAAACATATTTGAGTCATCTCTTGCTTGGAAACTTAGGTTCATATTTTGAGCTTGTTTGAACCTTTAATTTATATCCTAAACTATCTACTGATAAGCCAAGATTAAACGGTTTTGGCAAATTGAATTTACTATCCTATCCGCAGAAAATTTAAAGCTAATTAGTCAAGATTAAGCTATTTGACTAACTAGAAGTGTGTTCTTCAGGAGTGGAATTTAAGCTAACACACTTTCAGATTTGTTTCTCTTTTTGTTGGTATGGGGTTGTACCTTTCTTGTTTTCACAATCTTCCCTCTTTTCTTTCTTTCACTGTTTTTGTATTTTTGATTTTTCTAAATTTGAATGCAATGGTGGATGAGATATTTATAATGAGAAAAAAAAGATAAAAAGGCTTTCAGAACATGGGATGGATCAAGAGAAGTAATTTTTAAGCATCCTGCCATTGACAGGACCCCCAAACAATTCTGCTCCATTCAATTCTTGTAAGAAATAGGCATTGTTACCAGCAGCTGAATGAATAGAGTAAGGGCCAAGCCATAAGTTGTCAAATTTTCCATTCTTGCCCTTGTCTTCCCTCCTTGAGTCCCACTTTAAAACTTTGTCCCCAACTTTGAAATTGTTGGCCTTTGTTCTTCTGTCAAAAAGCTTTTTGATGTTGATCTGCTTCTGCAATGCTTTCATATATACCTCTTCTCTGATTTGATTAATATGAATGGTCTGATTTATTCTTCTGATCATGTCATTATCTTCAGTTTGCAACTCTTGAATCAACTTCATCACTGGTACACCAAGGTTGTTTTGAAAAATTACGTCAGTACCATATACAAGCTGAAAAGGTGACATGCCAATAGATTTCTTCAATGTCTATCTGTCAGCCCAAAGTGCATGAACAAGCTTTTTGTGACAAGAATTCTTGTTATCCTCCAAAATTTTCTTGATTATGTTCACTAAACTCTTGTTTGAGGATTCTACAAGTCCATTACCTTGAGGGTAATAGGCCATGGAATGCCCCAATGTTATCTGATATTTGTGACAGAATTCCACCATCTTCTTTGATCCAAATGCTGCTACATTATCAGTGATGATCTTGGTAGGACAGCCAAATCTGGAGAGAATGTTAATCTCCATGAATTTTATAATAACTAAATAATTGGCCTTCCTACAAGGTATGGCTTCTATCCACTTAGTGAAATAGTCTGTGTAAGTCAGAATCCATCTATGCTAGGTAGAAGATGGTGGATGGATTTATCCTATGAATTCAAGTCCCCACTGTTGAAAAGGGGCTTCAACAGTGATTGGATGCAGAGGCAAGGGTAGCAGTTTTCTTTTGCCTTCAAAAAGTTGGCATTTATGGCAAGTTATGATCATCTTGTGTATATCAGGAAAAAGAGTAGGCCAATAGAAACCAGCCCTTAATATTTTGTTGGCTAGTGTCTTCCAGTATAAATGACCTCCACACTCTCCTTCATGGAACTCGTGCTTAACCTTCTCTGCATCAAACTCAGGAAAACATTTAAGCAATAGACCACTTGCATTTTTCCAATAAAGACATTTATTTATAATGCAATAGTTTACAACTTTTAACTTTAGGAACCTTGCCTTTGTTTTTGTCAAACCAGGAGGTGTATTTAAAGTAAGAAAAACATAAACAACATCATCATACCAAGGAGAATTCATAAAATGGTCTTCAACAATAGGAGTTGAGAATCCTTCTTGGTCATCCAAAGCATCAATCATATTAATATCAAGAACTTCAAAATTGGATTCAGCCATTAATCTAGCTAGACCTTGGCCTTTGATGAGTTTAGTGGGCTTTATCTCTAAATCATATTCAAGAATAAAAACAATCCACATACCTCTCTTACCATCTGGGTCCTGTGTTAGAATGTCTTTAACAACTGAGTTTGGGACAAAGGCAATGATGTGTGAGTGAAGGATGTATACTCTGAAGTCTTTCAAAGCAACCAAAGCAGAAGCTTGCTTCTCCATAATGTTATACTTCAGAGGGGCATCTCTGAATGCCTTACTAAATAATGCAATAGGCTTCTCTTTTCCTTGTGGATTTTTCTGTAAAAGGACAGCAGCTATGGTATGTTCTGATGCAATTGAAAAAATATAAAAATATTTTGAAAAATCAGGACTTATAAGAACCGGTGTTTTGGTTAATGCTTTTTTCACTAGTTCAAATGACTTCTTTGCTTCCAAGGTCCATTTTACCCCTTGCTCCTTTTTTAACATGTTTGTGATATTCCTAAGGAGCTCAGCCAAGTTGGGGATGAACCTTCTCAAAAAGTTAATCTTTCCAATGAAAGATTGCAACTCTTTGATGTTCCGAGGATGAGAGATTTGCAATATGGCCTCAATCCTCTTTAGATCTATCTTAATACCCTCTTCTGAAATAATGTGCCCAAGAAGTTTACCTTCTTGGAGACCGAATAATGTCTTCTTAGGGTTTAAAGATATTCCAAACTTTCTGCATTTCTCAAAAACCTTTCTTAAATGTTCTAAGTGCTCTTCATCTGTTTTTTAAAACATAGTGACATCATCAAGGTATATAATGATGAAGTAGCCCAGTTCTTCCGAGAATGCTATGTCCATGGCTCTTTCAAAATTTTCTCCAGCATTCATTAGACCAAAAGGCATTTTCACATACATGAAAGTGCCCCATGGTATAGTAAAGGTTGTCTTTAATTGATCAGCAGGGTGAATTAAAATCTGATTGTACCCTGAGTAGCCATCAAGCAAAGAAATTCTTCTAGACCCCACTACCCTTTGTAAAATATGATCCATCTTAGGTAAAGGGTAGTTGTCTTTTAACGAAGCTTTGTTTAAGTCTCTAAATTCTATAAAAAGCCTGATCTCTCCAGTTTTCTTCCTAACTAACACCAGATTAGACACCCACTCAAAATATTTAATAGGGACAATAATACCAGCATCATACATTTTCATGATTTCCTTCTGAACCAATGGAAACTGAACAGGGTTTATTCTGTGCAGTTTCTGTTTGAATGGTTTTTGGTTTTCTTTGAGAGGGATTTTGTGTTGTATTATTTCAGTGTCATAGGACTTAAGATCTTCGTAACTCCACGCAAAAACATCAGAAAAATCTTTAAACAGCTCTATGTATTTGAGTTTAATGTGAGCTGGTAAATTCTTAGATAATTTAATCATCATAGGTTTAAGTTCACTGCCAATATTTCACTCTTCCACTTCAGTCTCTACAGGCTCCAGTTTTGGCTTCTTGGCCACATCGTTAAAATCAAATAACTCTTCTAAAGGAGACACCCTTTGGCAAACTTTCATCATTGGATTGCAGAGTTTCTAAGTTCTTTGTTTATGCCTCTGCAATCCATTCTGTTTTGCTTTGAAGTTTGCTTGACAACAGATTTAAATCGGCAAGTTCAGGAGACGTTTCTTCTTCACCAAGAAAATTTTCTTCACTAGGGCAGTCGGTTTCATAATCTGAATCTGAACTGTGAAGTTCAAATTCATTTCTGAACTACATAAAGTCTTCTATTTGTTTGTCTCCGTCGAAAAATTGCCAATATTTCTCATTGTCAGGAACGGCTGGTCTGAATTTAATCTGAGTTGTACAGTCTTTGGTTTCATATGGTGTTAAACATGTCCTAGCTGCAAAGGCTAAATTGTGGGCCGCAATATTTCTTTTTCTTTGGACAAAAATCTGTTTGGACTCCTCGAATGTTTTTAAAAGGTCCATAACATCGTTTCAATAGGCCCTGAGTCTGGGATGATTTGCGTTATACTCCCCATTGACTTGCCTAATGACTAACTTTGAATCCCCATGTACATTGATTCTTTTGGCTCCTAACTTTTTCAACAAATGTAAGCCCAAAAGCAGGGATTCGTATTTGGCTATGTTGTTTGAACACTGAAGTTTAATCTACAGGAAATATTTTCTGTGTGGTTGCTTTCAATGTTGCAAATCCAAACCCCTACACCAACATTGTTCCTAGTGCAGGATCTGTCAAAATACATACTCCACAGAGGACTATTTTCGGTTTCATCTGTTTGGTTACTGTCCTGTTCAATTACTGTGCTTTCTATTTGTTCATGATTAGCGGCACTTAATTGAATTTGTTTTGACTCTTCAGGTTTTTCGTTAAGTGGATGAACGTTTTCTTGAGTGTCATGGTTTAAAAGCAAAGGACGCATGACTTGTAGTTCAAGACCCATATTTGGTTCGTTGTTGTTTAACGGTTCAACAAACTGTTTTGAAAGTTCTATGGTGTTTACCTCCTCCTCTCTATCAGCCATAAACACTGTTAAAGTTACTTGTTCATCTAATGTTTCTTCATTAAAAAAGATAAATGAATCAAGGCTTGTGTTTACAGATTATAAAGGAGAGTTTTGCGGTCTGTCTTGAATTGTAACTGTGTATTGCATATGAGACTCTCTGTAAAGTCTTCTAGTCTGATTGAAAACAGGGATAGTCGCATAGGTCATGTCCATTTGCATAGTCCCTTGTAACTTAGCCCCCCACGATCTTGATAACAACATTCCATACTTGGGGGGGACATCAGCCACCACAATATCCATGACTAAGCATTTGGCTGGAATCTGGGCTAAGTTAACACAGAGGTCTTTGATTAATCCTAAAAACTTTACTCTACTGGAATCAAAGGAGTATAGGTCCTTGTAAGGTCTGGTGATTTCTAGACCCAGGCTCTCCATTACAGCCTTTGGTATTAAATTATGAGAAGCCCCAGAATCATGCATAGCATTGTGCAACATTTTTTCATGAACGTTTAAACTCACATAAAAGGGAGGAACAGGTCCCTCTTGATATCTACCTTCAATCTTTGGACCGAAAATAAGCTCTATATGGTCATCATTAAGATTGAATGTATCCTCATTTTCCTCTATATTTAAAGCCTTCAAAATTTGGGTCCTATATACATACTGGGTAGCTAACTCAGTGAGGGGAACAGAGATTTTGATCTTTGAAACTTCCTGCTCCAGGCTGAAAGGAATTTGACTCTTTAAAGTACTTGTTTTGGCCCTATTAGCTGTCACTCTATCAGCAACATCAGCTTGCTAATTTGTTTTATTTACATCTGACAAAATGGTTTTAACAAGAGTACTAGCTAATATGTTAGTACTACTAATGTCTGCACTCTGTTTCGTAACGTTGAGTGCCTTTCTCTTTATCATTACCATAATTTATAGCCACCGTTTTGTCCTTTTGTTTGAACATTCTAGGTTTGGTCATAGTGTTGTTTTGTAAAGGTTTGTTAGAGGTTTTGTTTTTGGGGGTTTGTCGACTGGTTTTATTTCTAAGGTCATATTCTCTTTGAGACTCTATGATGACATTTTCCATGTATTGATAATAATTTTCATCATCATCTCTTTTTTCATCATAAGGTGTATAAAGACCTTGTTTTCTATCATAATGAATCTCAAAGTCATCATTATCTAGCATGTTGATATTATCTTCCTCTGTTATTTCATTTGTTTCCTCAACCTCACTTACATAGTTTTGATGAAAGGGAGGAGTGATCTGTTGATCATCTTCCCTAGGTCTGTTTGGAGGTTGGTTCCTTCTAAAATTCTGATTCTGGTTCTGGTTTCTGTTTTGAGGAGCATTTTGATTTTCGCTTGCTTGTTCTCTCTTAATTATGCTCATCTCTTTCATCATTTCTTCCATCATTTTCTCCATATTTGAGCTGGAAGTAGAATGTGTGGATTCCTCTCTAAAAGATACTCTCTTTCCATTTTTCAGTCTTGCTCTCTTCTCCATTAAGTTGACTTCCACAGAAAGAGCACCCTTTTGCATCTCTTCAAGAGTTGCAGGATCTCTTTCCCTCAGCTGATAGGCCATCTCAGGGTCAAACCCTTCAGGAATTTTTTTTAAACCTGAGCCTTGTGGAGGTTTTAGCTCTAGAGAAAGTGCATTATACATACTGTTAAATCTAGTGCAATAAGCTTGTACACTTTCCCCCGTGTTTCTATGGATATTTTTGTAATCAGAAAGGACTTGGAGAGGGTTTTTCTTTACTTCCCATTTGTTTAAGAATGTCTGATGGAAGGTTTGGAGATCATTGATGCTGTGGGGGGTTAAGACTTTGAACCATTTTCTTACTTCTCCCCCAAGACTCTGAGCAAATAATCTAAGCTTGACAGAATCATCATCAATTTCATTTCTGTAAAAGTAGTCACTCGTCTTATCCACATGTTGTGATGCAGTTGTAGCATTACTAGTATCATATAATGGAATTCTGGACTGATAGTGCTGTGGAAGATTGACTAATGGTACAGGAAGGACTAAGGGAGCATACCATGCTGCCATGATATGTGGTGTAGGTGGATTTACAAGAGGAAAAGTGGGCTGAAGTGGAGTGGTTTGGATAGTGAATGAAGGAGGAATGGATGTGGATGGAACAACAGTAGATTGCTGAGCTGATCTTGGATGAGAGACACCTAAATTTTGAAGAAAATGCAAATCAGGAGGTGTTGTTTCTCTACTACCAGGATGTTCACTTGTCTCCGGGGATGAAAGTGAAGACTCAGAGTCTAAATGAATTATATTATCAAATGACCTAGTTCTAAATGGATTTACTAAGCCAGCTTGTGATTTTTGTAGAGATGTAAGATTTTCAAGAACTGAACTAGCTCTCAAGGGTGATCTGAAAACAATTGACAATTTAATCCTAGGAGACTTCCTAAGGATACTTTCTGGGTTATCAACTATCTCAGGTGGATCAGGGTTAGGATGGGCTCTAGTATGAATCTTTCTAGAAGCCACTAAGCTGTGTTTTAGACCTAATTTTAAACAGGAAAAGTTCAACCAGATATGACAATATTTAAGAGGTCAACTAATTCTGTTTGACAAATTCAAATCCTACAGTCCTTTAACTGAATTTTAAACCATGTTATAATGACAAGGGTTCTTCCCAGTGGAGTCTTAAGGTCTGTTAAGGATTGTGGAGTCGCCAAGTGGAAGTTTTTAGCTCTTTTGGAGGTAAAAGGTTTTATGGTCCACCACCACGTTTATTCGATACCAATCTGAAATATTTTTAGGTTTTCTGAGTTATTTTTTAATTTTGTGGTTCCTAAGAATATCCTAACTCTATTTCAAAACTTAGCTATAGTCATGAGACAAAGACAATCTACTCTTATGGCTAAGCCAACTGGTTTCTCAAGGTTAGATAAAGTCTTATGAGAATCCTAGGGTTTGCCTAGTTTTTCACTGATTCAAACAAGTTTTATCATGATTACCATTCTTTGTTAGTGCTTGAAAAGGCTGCTTTTTACTCATAAGGTTTTTATTTAGTTTTAAGGGAAGTGTCCCCAGCCGAGTCGCCAGAAATGTTAGGAATTTGTAATTAGCAAGATTGGCAAAGTCCAATCACAGAAACAACATTATTTCAACCACTTTGGGATTCTAGGATCTAGCCCTCCTAAATCCAGAGAGGGATATCTCCAATAAGTGCAAAGATGGATTTGTCTTTGAAGCTTGGGGTAATGATATTAGGCTAGTTATGAGGGCCGAGGGTTTGTTTTGTTTTTGGATGGTTGAGCATGATTATTATTTGAGGGGAAATTTCTAAGTGAAAAGAGTTTCAAAGGTGAGAAGTTGCAAGTGAATAGAATAACTTTGTCTAAAAAGATAGATATAACGTTGTTTTTTAGTCCATTGGGCTATGCGGTCATAACAGGGCTTTAATTGAGCAACAACATCAAGAGTGTTCCAAGGGGAAAGTCATCTATATCATAATATTATTGAGATTAAAATTATGAAATGGAAACAATAAAGTGTTGGAGGGGTGGAAACTGATAATAATTTCACCAAGGATTTATAGTCAGTCCAAACAAGAAAAGCCTCTTAAGTAACTATTTAAAACCAACCAAGAACAGGGCTAACCATAGACTTCTTGGGAAAGTTTGTATTGAAGCAGCTTAATTGAAAAACAATCTAGTAATCTGCATAATTACCTTCAAAAAGTATGAAAACACATAAGAGAAACAAATTGTAACCTAAGATCAGATAAGGTACTTTTAAACCTAGTCTGCTTTCAGCCAACACTAAGGGAAACCTTCAGAATCTGCCTTTGGAGAATAGGAACTAGAAACAGGCCAAACCATCACTTTTCTAGTCTAACTTTAATAAGAAAATGATGAAAATAGATTTCAAGAATAATGTTTAAAGAAAACAGTAGGACGAGGGAACGCCAACATTCCTAACTGCTTAAACTTTATTGAATCATTCTTAAATAAAAAAATGGAGGAAAACATTGAGATTAAGCTTATCAGTTAGAGAAGGGTACTGGTAAACAGTAAATCCTAACTCTATAAATGTTGTTCTTTATCAGAGAAAAGTGAACAATATGACATACATAAAAGGAAAAAACAATAAAAAAGAAAGGGGCACTTCACCAGTGATATAGACCAGGATCCCAAGAAACAGCTTGTTATTGATGTTCAAACCAGTTATAGTCTTCAGGTCTAATGTTTTAGTTCAGCAATCATCTTCACTATTCAGCCTAACTAATCTAAACACAAACAGAGCTTCAAGGGCTAGCAAGCACTATTTACAATTAGCATTTTTAAGCTCAAATATATTTCAAAGTTTTGCAACCAACAATTTTTCATCTTCTACAGAAGTATTTATAGAAGAATGAGGAGGTGAGATCTGATAAAAGATCTCTCAGGACAATTAATACAGAGTTATGACTTCTCGGCCTTTGAGGGGATCGATGAAGAAGTTTACAGGTGTTTCATTGTATTAATTGATATACATTAAAGATTTTAAGCTCGGTGGGAGCACTTGTTGACTTTTAAGGCTCTGCGTTATGTTATAGTAACTTTACTGATATTTTTGTCATTAAATTCTTTCAGCAGAATTAATTGTTTGGTTGTGTTGAGGCAAATATCTGATTTCGAACAATAACTTCGGCCTCTTTTTGAATGCTTTGAGGCACAGGTGGCTTCGTGGTAGCTGGGAGGAATCAATTTGCCTCAGTTGTGGTGGTGGAAGCCTTTCTGTCTGTTAAACACTTATGATTTTCCTTTAATCATGTTTTTAATTTGGGGGATTAGGCTTTTGATAATCAATTTTAGTCGTGATCCCCGCAAATCTGTCTTCAATCTTTTGTCCTGCTACATTTTGTCTTCAACACTGATACTCTTTTAATTTGTGATTTAAAATCATAGTGTCTTGTTGATGTGAAGGTTGCGCAGGGCTCGTATGGCATCAATGCCTCATGAAACATTGACGAGATGCGGAGTAGAGCCCCGTGAATAGATTCCCTTTGATGAATCAAAGGTACGGGAATCATCATTCCCAGTCCTTTGGCTTTTATATAATGGAACACCCATCAAACCTGCAAAATACAAAACTATATTATGAAATCCTGCGTTTTTTGGGAAAAACTGCTTCAGAGGGCATGTGGAGGAGCGTAGCCGTTGGATGGCAGCATCCAATGGTGGAGATCTACGTATAATAGTTGAAAAAGAGAGCGATGGGAAGTGATGCGGGAATGATCTGGGACCATCCGATCCGGACACGTGGACGGTGCAGATCCAATCGGGGGATTGAAATCGGCAGGGAAAGAAGGAGGGTGTAACAAAAATTGTCGATGTGATTGTGCAATCGGGGAGGGCGATGCGACTGAGCGATGACCATTGATCTGAGGATCAGATCAATAGTGGGGAATGAATCATAGGGATGGCCAATCGGGGGAAACAAACAAACGCACCCGATGAAACTTGCGATGTGATTGAGCGATGATCGTCGATCTGCAGATCAGATCGACGATGGGAGATGTGTCGGGAGGTCGCAATTGGTGGGGAAAAGGTTAATGATCAGAGAAATTGTGGGCCGTTGGATCTAGGAAGCTGGAGAGGAGATCAACGGTGGACAACTAATCGAGGATTTGCAATCGGAGGTGGGTCGATGCGATGGTACAATTGGGGCATCGCAATCGGGGTTTCAAAGGGGAGAAATCGGAAGAGTCTTCGCATAAGTTTCCGATGCGATAAGCGCCTTGGGTCTTTGACCTTTGGTTGTGGGCATGAGTTATATGAATGAAGTGGAGGGTGCGAAGTTTACATATATGACCCAATCGCATTAGAACTTTTGATGCAGTCTTTCAATCAACCCATTGTAGATTCTTCCGATGCGATTACGCTTCGAGCCTTTTTGATGTAACCATTTTTTATATTAAAAACATGACTTTGGCGCATCAGATCAAAACTTTGGGTAAGTGGGTTTTATGATTTAAAAAAGGAAAGAGACCATCGGGAATGAATAATTTCAATGATTTAGCTCCCGATGGCGGGCCCACGGGTTACATGAAATGATAATACGATTGGGGGGTATGTATATGGGCTTAATCGCATCGAAACTTTTTAAAAATGGAAAAAAGTCTTACGCACTCAGACTTTGCGATGCGATAAGAACTTCGTGTGTCTAGTGCCTAGTTCTAGGGTGCGGGAACGTGGAGGGGAAGTGGTTTAAGACTTAGCCCAAGGGGGCTTAAGTCTATAATAAAAAAATGGGGTTTTTTATAGTTTTTCAATGATTTTCAAAGGAATTTGAGGGTTTTGGTAAGGTTAAAAAGTGATTTCTTAACCTTGTAAAAATGATCTTCATGAGGGGAAGAAGAGGAATCATGAAAATAGAGGAGTTTTATGGAGAAAAAAGGGGAGAAAAATAAAGGTTAGTTCTGAGTGGAGGAAGGGGAAAAATGATGATTTTGCAGCAGTATTTTCACTTATGGAAACAACAGAAATTCTGAGTATAAAAAAGGGAACAACAGTGAAGATTTGGACAAAGGCATGAGGCCTTCAAGAGTTTTCAAGAGCCAACACTTTTTAGTAATAAAATTTGTTCCTTGAAGGCTCAAAAATTTTTAGCCACCTTTTGTTATAAAATTTTTTATAGGTGGCTAACACCTGGGACCAATATTGAAAACCCGTCAAAACTCTCGGTCGGTATACCCCTTCGCTTGACCATCTGCGCATCAATGAAGCTTTAGGTTGCCCCACTGTCAACCAAGACTGATACTCGCTAACCACGTATTGTCCCTCGTACACATAGCGTCAAATACTTAGGAACTCCTCGCAAAGTTGCAAGGGACCCTCCTGTTGGTGCAAAAATTGCACCTCCTATCCCTGGAGGTGGAGGCGGCAACTGATCCTGGGCCGTCTGACTATCTCCTGCCTCCTCATCATCCTCCTCATCCTCTTCCCCACTATCATCGGAGAAGACCTCTATGAGGTGTGCTTTTCCAGCAGCACACCTATGCCCTGGTGCCCACAGCTCCTGACACGTGAAGGTCAGCCACTTCTTCCTCAACTCCCTCTTGGCATCATCATCTATCTGTGCCCGTCTTGGATTCCACTTTGGAGGAGGAACCCTCACATCCTTCCCCTTGGGCTGGAAGCCCTGTCTCTGGGGCTAAGGTGTCCGCGTCCTGGGCAATGCATCCTGTTAGTCCCTGGTCCTGCTGATAGCATCCTAGAGTGTAGCTGGTCTCGTAGATATGGCTAGACCTCGAAGTGGCTCTGCCAATCCCTCCACAAACATATATATCATTCGTGTCGCAGATAGATTTGGAACCATCACCGAGACCCTAAAAAAATATGCAATGTATGTCTCTATGCTCCCTGTCTGCTTGAGTTTTGTCAGCTCAAAAAAATGTTGTTTCGGATCCCTCTGATCAAAACACTCCATCAACCTCCTGGTAAACTCGACATACGTCGTCACTGTAGAGTGTCCGAGTGTAACCATCCCATGGAATCACCAGTCCCGTGCCTCACCATCCAAATGTAATGTCGCCACCTTGATGGCCTCCGTCTCTGACATCTAGTTAAGCTAGAAATAGATATCCAGCTTCTCCACCGAAGGCTTTGCCGAACTGTTTGATGATCCATCAAACGTAGGCAAATGAAATCTACTGGAGGCACGGTGGGAATCTCCATCATGATAATGCTAGTGCCCTCTATGATGGTCGCGGGGTCCACTGTCCCGCTGGAGCTGCACAAAATCTCTGAATGTGAGAGCATCCCTGAACTCTTGCCCGTAGGACTGATACTCTGAAAAATACTCATCTAAGTGTCCAGGCTCTGCCTCCTGCTGGGCTCCTGCCCTTGTATCTGCTCCCAAGAAGGTGGGCATGGTAGAGAGGGTAGGTGCACCTGAAGCCGTCGGCTGAGGAATATCATTCTGAGGAGCGCCTTGCTCCGGCAAATGGTGGGATGTACCTGATCCCTCTCCAACCTAGAAAACCCATGGAGTCTCACGCTGCCTAGCATCCACAACTGTGAACCTCTGTCCCATCACCTCAATATGTCTAAATAAATCCTGCACTGACTTGAGGAGTGCCTCTCCAAACTGTTTGGCCTCTATGTCATCTGCCATCGACTCTTCCTGCCTTAAATCTACTACAAGCTCCACCTGTTTTGCGTCTGTCACAGGCTCTCTCTCTTGATCTGCGTCCTCTACCCGAACACAGTCTTCTTCTTCGTAGGTGGTCTCCAACCTACCTCATGGTCTCTATACTTCCTTCCTCTGTATGGTCTCTTTCCAGATGTCATAGACCACAGGTTGAGCCAAAACTATGCTCTGATACCACTGTAATATCTTGTTTCGGGGATATCTCTAAAACACGGCAAACTCCAACTAGAGATAGACTGGGAGGGCATTTACCGGATATTTCGCCTCTGAAAAGAGGACGATATCCAGAGGCTACCTGGCCCTTTCTAGACTCTATCTAAGAGTGAAAGATAAACGCACCAAGTGGTATAGAACTAGAACGCTCAAAAACAATAATAGTGCAGCAGACATATAATATCATAGAAAGAGAATACGGCAACTACGACAACTCATCAAGAAAAAATAGAGAGGAAATGATGAGCCATTTTATTAATCTGGGAAATGTAATGAAGTACAATAGGCTAATATTGCTCAAGGCAAGTGAGAAAACACTCTCAGAGAATACCAAAAATGGCTGCTCTATGGACTGCGTCCCAACTGCTGGAAAACTGCCATGTAGCTACTACTGCTGGAATGGAATGAAGACTAGGGGTTGATCCCCTTGCTGGAATAAGCTGGAAATCAACAAACCTCCTCTCCTCAACAACCCGGAAAAAATCCAGAAACCATACCAAAAATGGCCAACCCTGAAAATCACCAGAAAATGCCTCCCCAGTCAATTACGCTGGCCTCCAAGGCTCTGCGCAGTGGCTAGATGGAAACAGCTGAAACACTACCTCAAACTCCACCGAAAGTCTCTTAGGGGCGAAGGCTGACCCTCTGCTCAAAATCCTGGCTAAATCACCTGCAGAAACCCAAATCTGAAGCTCCTCCATATTGGACTGCATCCTCTCCTCCAATGACTACGCAGTCTCTATAAGCTCTAGCTCCGCAACAAGCCCAAACAATAAAACGACTCAAAAAATGCTGAAAAACCAACCTTGCCCGAGTAGGCACTCGAAGTCCCCCGTGGCTAAGGGCGAGATCTCCAACTGGAGACACTCAATGCACTAAACAGTGTTGCAGACAGGCTAAACATCCATCGTGCTCAAGAAGACAAATGTCTCACTCAAAAATCATCAACTAAAGAATGAATCCAATGAGGAGGCTCCTCCATCTTTTATAACATTGGTTTCCCTCCAAAACCCAATGTAGCCTCTCTCCTCCACATACTCATCCTTATCTACGCAGAACCTTTCAGAAACTTCTAGAGTGTACGTAGGCCCCCTTCCTCTACGTGGTGTTAGGCCCCCCTTGACTCCCACTTAAGTCACAACGTTGTGCTACTAGGTGGATGTCTTATTTCACTTAAGTGAGTTAGACCCCCTTCACTAACTTTTTTTATTTATTTACAAACTATAGATAGCAAACTAACAAAATTGAATATTCCAATTAGCTGTCGCTAATTAGGAATATTACAATTTGCGTATTAAACCCAAAAAGAGCACACTTTATGCTGGAAGTTGTGAAAAATTGGCTCCTAGATATTGTGGGCCTTTTGAGGTGTTAGAGAGGGTGGGGCCAGTGGTTTATAAGTTGGCCTTACCTCCTCATGTTAAAGTGCATGATGTGTTTCATGTTTCATTATTAAAAAGATATATACATGATGCTTCTCATATTGTTGATTGGCATGTGATACAGGTGGAACCAAAAGGGGAGTTCCTTCCAGAACCCCTTCAAATATTGGAGCAGAAGAAATTGAGTTGAGAAACCGAAAAGTAGCAAGAATAAAGGTGCAGTGGAAGCACTTTACTGCTGAAGAAGCTACGCGGGAAAGAGAAGCTAAGATGATGGAAAAATATCCATATCTATTTTCAAAATAAACTCTAGTAGTTAGTTGTTAACACCGAGGACGGTGTTTGTTTTCAGAGGGGAAATATGTAACACCCCTAGCTTTATGTTTTCAAATTAGACATTTGAACTTCAGTCCAAAGGGGAGTGGACCCCAATGGATAGTTATGGTGTGAATGTAATTAATTATTTAATTATGAAAAATAAATAATATAATTTGGTGCATGTTGACCAAATGAGATTTTTGAGATCACTTGACAAATCCATGAGGTATGGAAAGAGGCTAAGAATTTCTCCAAAAAATCTTTCAAAAATCCTTGAAAGAATTTATTTCTAATTTAGATTTTTGAGGAAAAATCTAGATTTCCCCAATGAGGTAAAGAGTAGTTGGAAAGAGGTAAAAATCTAGAAAAGAAGAAAGCAACTTTAAAGTCCCTAAATAAGGGAAGCCTAGGCAAACAGGAATAAAAGCATCCTGTAATTCTGGACGCAGAATTAGAAACAGGCTTTGGGGGCATAAGCTTAAATAAGCTATTCTAGAACAGATTGGGGGGGGGGGGGGGGGTGTCTGTTCTAGGAGAGGATCTCAGCTCGGGGGGTGAGTTATAGAGACAGAGGAACTCTAAGGTTGGGAGGTTGGTCATCTGCAGAAGTGGTTTGTCTACAATTTTTATGAATCATTAAAATATATATTATTGTGCAATATGGTTATTTGCTGTAGATGTTATTTTAAATCAAAATTCTAAATTTTTATTCCTTACATTTAACAGAACTGATTAGAAGCAATTAATCCTCTCAATTCTGTATAGTTGTAGGAATAGGAATTATGGGGAAAGTCATCCAGAATCTCTAAACCTACTAATGGTTTAAATTTGGAGATTTATACTACCCCCATAAGCCATTAAAGTTGTAACTTTAATCTTCTTCTGTAAATGTAAAGATATATCTATGTATGAACTCAGAAAAATTAGATTCATAAGATGACAAGCCAACTGTGAATTTAGAAATATTGATAAATATGTAATATTAAACAAATGTTGCAGAGTTAAATTACAGGAGTGCAGGCATATAAATTGTAACTTTCTGCCTAAAGGGGAACATGAGCTAAGAAAGAAATACCTTGCTATGGCATAATATAATTCTATAAGACAAGAAAGTTATGTAACACACAATAACTTAAAAAAATAGAAATGACAAGTTAATTTACACACATGACTGATATAGGCATATTAGTCCATTACAAAGTAGAGAAGTAAATTCCAACCCGAGACTTGATTTTGTTATATATAAAAAAAAGGAATTCTAATATAAATAAAATAAATTTATATGTTGTGGTGCATTATTGAAGTTTATAAGAGAAAGATTGATGTCATTGATATATCCATAAGGGAAAAATTCTTTAATACATACTCGAAACCAAAACTGAAAAGTAAAATAATACCATACTGACACATAAAACTCGGCTATCTGGAAAAAATAATAATTATAGTTTAATAACATATTGTCTGGAGGCACCAGGCAAAGTACATATTGAAACTATTGTTGAAGATTTTATTGAGACTCTACTCATCATGAATGATGTACACAAAAGAAAGAGAAGAACTATTGGAATTATCTTTCTGTATAGAAGTAACTAATTAAAATTTCTTAGTATACACTGAAAAGAGAAACTGGAGATTAAGTTCGAAATTTTGATATAAAACCCTGAGTCAGAAAAATAATTGTCCAGATTTAAAACTGAGTATATATATACACACAAATATCTTAGAACCATAAATAGCCAAATGGGACCAAAAACCCCATTCGCATGGTGACACAGTGGGGTATTAAGTTACCATTAATTAATGTATACAATAATTGTGTGGCAATACAAAAATTTGTAACTGATATCTGTATGATGATTCTAAATGAATAAAAATCATATGGAAAATATTATAGAAATGCGAGACATTATTCATGGCTATAAAATAAAAATATAGTGGTCCAAATAAATTAGAGAAGTTTCGCAAGCACCATTTAAGTTCTGAGTATTAATACTAAAGGAAAACAATAAAAACTTATAAATTTTACTAGGACTTATTCGATAGCCAGGAGGCTGGGACGAGTTCTATAAACGTGAGATTGTTAATTTAGACAGTCCCATTTAGTTTTTTGTACAAAATTACAGAAGTGATGGAGGGAATCTTAAAAGCCTGAGCCAAAATAACAAAATTTATAAACTCTAAATATCGCAGAAGAAAGACGTGGAACTGAAGTCGACCCATACAGATGGGGTTGTACAACTACATCAATCTAAAATCTCTGTGACGAAAAATAACCAACCTGAGAAAATAAGCAAAGACCGAAGTCACATGATGAAACTGGAATAAGCGGTGAAAGCATTATAGGAGCGAAAGCGATGATGCCAGGAGGTAAAATATTTACCTGTAAGTAAACAAAATGCAAGTTAACAAGGGCAGGAATAAACCAATATCAATAAATCAATACTATTAGAATTGAAACAATGCATCTGTATATATATATATTACCTTGAGGAATATGGTATACAAACTCTCTATTTAATCCTACCCCTGAAAGGGACAAGAAACCATGCGCATCAGAGGATAGTAATTCATAAAACTAAAACGATTCATTGTGTTAATACGAAGGAGAAGCCCAAATCCAAAATGTGGGTCGAGGTTATTACCCGCAAAATAAGAATGCCTGAGCATTTCCTGAGGAGCCAGCTATGGCTTAGATGCTCTCAATAGGTAGAGCTATTTACAAAAAAGCATAAGAGAATAAAATATCAAACTCCTCATATAAATTGAAATCGTAATGACAATATAGGCTGAATGAAATATATACAACAAATGAATGAAGTCAAGAATACACGACATAATAATGGAGATGTATTACCGGATGAATCTCGTTGCACATTCAACTCAGGAGACTGTATGCGGTAAGCCGACTTGAGGGTGGAACTATCACACAAATAAGTGGAAACCCCAGCTACGAAACAAAAAGGAACAAAATGAAGAATGGAAACGAAAAATATCAAATTAAATAGAGCAGACCGTGCCTCAAACCTTAATGCATCTGCGCCATCCAGGTGGCAAGATCTGCAAACGGCGTACTTAACCTGGGGTTAGATCGATGAACAACTCGAAGGGTTTTAATGTCTATCTGGTAGCATTTACGTAATCAATTCAATCAAATAAATATGAAACGACATGATAGTACATAGTTTCTTCATCCATTTGGTTTGTTGTTCCTTGTCATTATCTCATTAAGCTATTGGTACTTCTGATTTATTATCCACATAAGGCTACATATCTACTACGTTAATGATAAGAGATATTCCCATGCCAACTAGAAGTTCAATATCATATGCATTTGCTAAGAATTTCCTCAAAATTTTGCATGGTGTGATACTTCTATGTTCGATTTTGTTATATTATTTCTTAGGAAATATTTCCTTACATATATGCACTAATACTAGATATCCTTCTTCAAAATTAACCTCCTTCTCTTTAAACCTACCTTTTTCGTATACCTCTTGGTGTTTTCCTATAACAACTTGTTCATTCGAATATTGCATGGTTGTAGTAAAGTATTCCTCATTAATGCTTCTTACTTTCCCAAATATATGAGTTCAATAACTTCTCGTGGGTATACTCCATAAACAATTTTAAAGGGTAGAACCAAGTACTTCCATTTTCAGAATCATTATAAGTGAATTCAGCATATGTAAGGACTTGATACCATTGATGTGGGTTCTCACTTTTCGCATTGTACAAACTCCTACTGATGACTTCGGTTTGTCCATCCAATTGAGGATGATAGGACGAGATTAAACTAAGCTTAATTCCCATATTTTTCCACAATTTCCGCCAAAATTATCCAACAAAATTTGTGTCCCTATCAGAAAATATACTTGTAGGAAGACCATGGTGTCTTAGTGCCTCCTTAAAAAAATAGATTGGAAATGTGTGTTTATTCATTTACTTTGTTATAAGGTATAAAATTATCCATATTTGAAAATTTTTCCATTGTGAAAAATATTCAATGATTGCCTTTTTTATTTCTAGGAAATCCTTAAAGAAAATCCATACTTAATGCATCCCATGGTCTATCAACAATAGGTAATGGCTGATATAACTTGGTGTTTTGATGATTTCCTTTTTAATTCTGGTATATTTTACATATATTTACAAACTTCTCAACAACAATCCTCATTATTCACCAAAAATAATGAGCACTTATTTGAGAAAATGTTTTGTCACTTCCAAAATGCCCTGCCAATCCTCCACTATGCTTTTCATGTAGTAAATTGTCCCTCAATAAAAACAATTATATGGATAATTGGTATCCCTTAAACAACATCCCTTCTTGAAGCATATATTCCATCCAAGGACTCTTGTGCTTGCTTATCGAATTCTTACATGCCTTGTAAACCTCCTGAAAATATGCTTCACCTTTGTATAACTTATCGATATGATCAAATCCTAAGACTTTCACTTGAAACTCTTGCAAAAGTATGCATCTTCTACTCAAAGCATTGGAAAATTTACTATTACTTCCACTAATATGTTTGAAAACAAATGTAAAATTATACATTTAATCTACCCACTTAGCATGTTTGCGACTTAATTTGTCTTGTTTGGTAATAAATTGCAAGGCATGATTATCATAATATAAGACAAATTCCTTAGGCATACGATAACACCTCAACTTATAGAGTTTGGATGACTTCATGGAACTCCTTTTCATATGTAGAATAATTATTTATCACTTTGTTCAACTTCTCACTAAAGTAGGCCATTAGTTTATCATCTTAGCTATGAAAAACCCATATTGCATTATCATTCCCATCACACATGACTTGAAACACCTTATTGAAATATGGAAGAGATAATATATTCTTCACAATGATATTCCTTTTCAACAAATAAAAAATTATTTTATTTGTTGCTTTCCACCTAAAAGGTTGATTTTCCTTCTTGATAGTGTAATCTATTGCAACACATATTCCACTAAATTTTATGATAAACTTCCTATAGAATCTTGCTAACTATTAGAAATTATTTAATAGAGAAATGGAACACATAAAATATTGTGGAAACACAAACATAGAAAAGCATAAAACAAGAGGGACACAAATATACGTGGCTTACCAAATTTTGGATACATCCACGAAGAAATAGCGAGTCCTTCCTTTGATATTATCCAGTAAAATGAATAGATACAACCTAAAACAAGTCTGTTGAAATTTCCTTTTTGCTCTCACACAATCTCTCCTCTTTTCTTCATGCACAGAATAATGCATAGTCACAATACAATTCAAGGGTTTTCATATAGTTTGGCCAATGCCAACATTAAACCTTTTGTCACTATTTCCTTTGAAATTTTCAATGCCAATGACACTTCTAGACACAACCGTATTGTTCCAAATGCCTTTCTATTGAGAATATCCCAATATACGTTCATCATACTTGTCATATTCTTTTATTTTCTTCTCAATGTTAGGTCGAGATATTTTTGATACAAATAATCACCCATTTTCATATTCCATAGCTGGTAGTTTTGGTCGTTGAATTTTTCAACCTTAAACATACCATCCTCTACCATTACTCCCACTCGAACTAAGAACGCTTCTTTCCTATGAGTTTATTAGCCAAATATACCTTCGACTATGACACTAGTTGTTAGAAATTAATAAACATAGTAATGGAACACATAAAACATTGTGGAAATACAAACACAAAAAATCATAAAACAAGAAATACATAGATATATGTGGTTCACATAATTTGGGCTACGTCCATAGTGAAATAACTTGTCCTCCCTTTGATATTATCCAACAAAATGAAGAGATACAACCTACAATAAGTCCATTGTAATTTCCTCTCTTCTCTCACACAGTCTCTCCTCTTTCATTCATGCACAAAATAATGTATAACCACAATAAAATTCCCTCATATAAACTAATGTTTTCCTTCTAGGGGGGAAATGCTAAATTAACCTAACGTATACCATCGGATCATCCACCTAATGATTCGATTATATTGACTACAAAATTACAATATTTTACAAGGAAAATTTTCATCTAATTTTCACTTCCGAGGCTCTTCCCATCAACCCCCACGAGGACAACCTAGAAAGAAATAGTGGAGGGGGGGGTAATCTCCCCCACACCATCTTGTTGGGGATTGGGCCAATCCAAATGTGGCTAAAACAAGACCTTTCAATGAAGAAGGTAACCATGCTCCATACCGAACACTAACTCATGGAAACTCCTAACTTCAAAAATATTTCTTAGTGAAGACCACTCTTCGAAAAATTTCAATTTCTCTGGATCCGTTTTTATACCTTCTTGATAAATTACAAAGTCCAAATAAGTTAATTATGTTTTTGTAGAATAACGCTTCTTTAAACTTATCAAAATATTTTGTTGAAACTTATTCATAACCAAGTTTAAGTGCCTCAAATTTTCCTCTTTTGTTTAACTAAACACTAGGATATCATCAAGATATACAATTAAAAAATTTCCTATGAACTTTTTAAGGACTTCATTCATAAGTCTCATGAATGTACTAGGAACATTAGCTAAAACAAAAGGAATAAGAATCTACTCGCACAAGACTTCATTAGTTTTAAAGGTGGTTTTTCATTCATTCCCTTCCCTTATTATGATATGATGATATCCACTTTTTAAATCGATCTTTATTTAGCACCACTTACACAATCCATCAAATCATCAATACATGGAAAAATAAATCGATACATGATAGTAATCTTGGTTATCACTTTGGATTCAGTCTCCACTCTCCACCTTTCTTTGGTCTCGATATTGTAGGTACAACACAGGGGCTCATAATCTCCCCAATTAATCCTATTTTCAACAACTATTCTACTTTTTTCTAATTTCTTCACTATGCTAGTGTCATTCTAAAGGTTGCATAGTTTGGAAAGCTTTCTCTTGGAATAAGATCTATATGATGGCTTATGCTTTGAATGGGTGGAAAATAATTTGATAAATAATCTGCTACAATATCAATATATTCATTCAATAATTTTTTAACTTGAATTTTTAAATCATTTAACCTTGTTCTTGTCAAAATAACTCCAGTTTTTGTAATCAAAGGGAATTTTACCTCTTCTTCTTAAATCTTATTCAATAATTCCTTTCCCCTAACTAGAAACACCTTGGGACTGTTTTGTACTTCAATTTGTTCTTGATTTAAGGGCATGAGGGTGTGCTTCTTACCATATTTCTCAAATGTGTAGACGTTATCTATATAATCATAAATTACATTCCAATCATATTTCCAAGGCTTTCCAAGTATCGAACGATAAACTACCATGGGAATACTGTCACACAATGCTTGGTAATTATATCCTCCACTCCGAAACTCAACTTTGCATTGTTCATTTACCAATACTTGTTGTTATTTCTGTAGCCAAGATACTTTCTATGTGGTAGGATGTAACATCCTTTCCAACCCCAACAAGTATAAATTCTCTACAAAGACTAAATTATGAATGCTTCCACTACCAATAATTATTTGCACCACTTACCTTTCACCTTCCATATTTTTTGAACTAGATTCCTTCTTTGAGTTTTCTCTCATGCATCTTTACTTGGATTCAACAAGACTATTTTTATTAATAGGGTTTCTCTAGATTCCCAGATTTCAACTTGTGATTCATGCCCTTTAGTTTCATTCCGAGTTTGCACCACTTCTACATTCCTCTATTTTGTGACATTTTTTGGATAGTTCCATGACTTATTGCATAACTTGGCACATATGTAACATTGAACTTAATTATCTCTACCTCTTCCTCTTCCTCTTGAAGAAGATCATCTAGCCCTGGAAGCATTAGGTTTGGTTGCTTGTTCTTGTTGTGTATAATTACTATTTTTATCATGCTTCTTCCCTTCTTCTTTTTTCCACTTCCTCTTGAAATACCTCTACCTATGCATTTTTTCTTTCTTGCGAACTTTTCCTCCACCTTTAATGCAACCTGATATGCATCATATATAGAAAACAAATTTATTTCATTTTGTATGTCAAATCGAAACCCATTGATATATCTGAAAACTCTCATAGGGGTATCTCCTATACAACCTTCCTTGATGTTTTTCTTGTATAATTCCATTTTGTATTCTTTTATGGTCTTTAGTTTTTGTCTCAAATTTTTCATTTTTATAAATAGCATCAACTCAAATATTTGGGTAGAAGCTTACCTTTTAACTTTGCCACCATTCCATTCTCATTCTTAATATTATCTTTGTTCTTGCACCTCCTTTCCTCTTGCACCCCATCCCACCATAACACTACATGTCGTGTAAACCTTGTAACAAAAAATTTCACTTTCTTGTCCTCACTTACTTCTTCATAATAAAAATATTTGTCCAAGATGATTATCTAGATGATCAACTTCTCTAGTTCTAGATTCCCCTCATATGTTGGAGTATCAACTTTTTTCCTTGGACTACAACTTAAAATGGACTTAAGAACCCTCAATTCTACATTTTTTTTCTATTGATCTTCCTTCTTCTTCAAAAGATTCCCCTTCTGGTTCACTAGCGTCCCAAATTTCAGGATCTTGTTGTCTAGCTAATTCAACAACCTCCAAACTTTACCACGTGTCCTTTGTCTTTGAACACTTCTGTGCTAGCCATATTTCAACGACCTCTTCCTTGTACAGCATGACCTCTTTCGATATTGAGTGTCATATCTTGCATAAAAACCTCTAGGAAATCACCTTTATATCAACTAGAAATTTGATCTAATACCATTAATGTTTTAGGGGAATGGTGTATCATTCTCTTTTAAGAAACTTGAATATATTTTAACCACTTGTAGAAGGTGTATTGGGGCTTACACTTTCTTATATATTTAAGAACATCATTCTACAATTGTTTTCCAACACAAAAGACAAGGTTTGAAAATTCTTGTTTAATTGAACACGAAGTCTACACAAGGAACAAGAATTTAATTGTGGTCATAGGAACACCACAGGGTAAACAATAATACATGTAGGTGATGGTTTAGTGGTTTTCACTAGTTGACCTCTATTTTGGGTGTATAAACTATGACTCATTCTTCATGGTTTAAATTGGTAACACAATATTATTCTTTAATATCAATTCCAAAATAATAAAAAATTCAAGGAATATGTGTTACAAAAAATGTGTTCTTTGTCTAGACGATGGAACAAAAATTTCGAAAAGTCACAATGTTGAGTGTTTAGGGCCCACACTTCCTTTGGGTTAAAAAAAGTACACTCTCTTGTTTGGTTCTATTTTTTACTACACACACAGGATGCTGCCCAATTTTGCACACATTCACACAATTAAATATCCCTTCCTACCATAGATCTAAAACAGAGAGAGATCAAATGAAATGTGATACCTAGAAAGTCTACAAGATGTTAGGAGTGTTCTTTAGCATTAAGCCTCAAATTAGAATTTAGAATGTAATTGTAAAATAGTAATCTCATTGAAGATTGATTACATAGTTCAACTCATCTTTAGAGGAAAAATTTCCTAGCACAGTTTTAGACATTTTCCACCCAACCCCCTAATTGGGATTTTTGGAATTATTTTACATTTTCTCCAAAATCTAAGATTGAAACTACCTATAGCATAATTGAATTTTTTTTCTTGAATTTATTAACTAACTCATAACTAAATAATTCCTTAACAAGAGGTATATGCTCTATTTACTATTTTCCCCTCTAATGAAAATTAACATTCAAATATTGTTCAACCATAAATGAAGGCTCCTAGAATTTGAGTAGGATTTTTTTTAAGTGCCTCTGCATCATAAATATAGTCGTAAAAAGAAAATTAAAAAAAGAAAAATAGAGAAGCAATAATATAAAAGATATTTGTTAATATTTCAAACTAGATACAATGTTCACTTGCTTCTTCAATAGACAAATCTCCATCTTGAATAGAAATCTGAATACAATAATACTCACTTAACAGTTAAAAACATAACTTATAATATAATGTATAATTTTTAATTGACAAAAAAATATAACTATCTAAAAAAACCCTATTAATAAAACCTCAACCAATAACTAATGCACATGTTTTTAATGAAACTAACACATTTATTGATTTCACAATTTACTATGTTATGAAACCTTATTTAATAGAAATAACCTTCAATATTATGTAACAATCTATTCCACCCACTTTAAAAAAAAAATCATAGTTCAAAAATACTATGATCTTGCTCGTCTGCCCTAGCTGAACATGTAGAAAAAACTAACCATCATATCTGCATCGAAGAGGCTAAGTTCATCGCTAGGATCGACCATTTCCATCATCGGAAGCTTAGAGAGGCCTTAGAAATTGAAAAAAGACCCGTTAATCTCAATAGAGATGATGGTTGGATCATGAGCAAGTGTTGGATACCTGCCCTATATTCATGATTTTTTTTATTTTTTTTTAACCCCTCCATGCTTATTGTTCCTTTATATGTTTTTATTTTATTTTATTTATTTATTTATTTATTTATTCATTTCATTATTAGTATTATTGATTTATTTATTTTATTTTTAATTTTAATTTTAATTTTATCTTAATTTTATTTATTTATTTATATTTATATTTATATTTATATTTATTTATTTATTTATTTATTTATTTATTTATTTTTATAAGTTTTATTTTTTAGGTCATTATTGATTTTTATTTGGACCTCGGGCTTGGATAAATAGATAAAATTTATAATTGAATAATTAAATCAACCAAATAAAATATGAAATTTATATTTATATTTATTAAATAATTATTTAATATGTTATTGATTAATTGAATAAACTACCGAAATATTTTTTACAAATTATATAATGGATCACATAAGCACATATTACAATAATTTCAAAAATACTATTATCATAAATACCAAAATAATTAATAAAAACATATCTATATAACTTCCTTCCTACACACAAATTTGTTCATCCTCCACCTTTATGCATTATCTATTTTCAAAATCTTCCTTGAAAACTATTTAAAATCTATATTTGAACAATATACCATAACTTTGACCTAAATTTCCTAAAGACACTTCTCTTTCCCTACCTCAATGACCAAAACACGAATGACTGTGTGCAAACAACGCATAAAATGAAGTACAATTTCTATGTATTGATCTCGTCCACCTATAGGAGATATGGCGTTAACAAAAAACATGCCAACACTAAAATTAACGGTTCCATTTCATAGTTAGTGATACAAATATGTACACATCAGACTAATACCACATCGGTCAGTTCATTGTTGCTAATAATAAATAGCTTTTCTACTCATCAGTGTCGACCATATAAATATCACAAATAATTCCTCCATTGAAAATTATATTCTTTTGTGAGCTAGCTTATTCGATAATGTAACGTCAGACAAAGGACATAGATAGTCTAACCAAAAACTTGTCAATAGTGAGGAAGTTTCCAATCTAATATTATAATTTTAAATTAATTATTTTTAGAGTACGTCTTTAAATTTTTTAAAAATTTTATGTATCTACCCAATAAGATATTCGAATTTACACTAAAATTTAAAAAAATTATTAACGTAGATTTGAAGTTAGAATGCTTTGATGACATAAAACCTCGACAAAATGTTCCAACTTATCAATTTAAGAGTTAACGTAAACTTAAAATAATTCTAATTTCAATGGATAGATAATGGGTTCAGAATTTTATATGCAAATAGTTAAATATAATAATAATCTTTTATATATAGTGTAAATTGTTATGACAAAGTATCTACACTCCCCATATTAGAATTGGTTTAGTATTATTATTTCATTATAATTAAATATGATTTATTTATTTATTATTCTGAATGTACAATGAAGCAATATCAACGTAAAACAGCATCCCCTGGATAAGGATATTACGTGATTTTAAGTTTCCCCAAACTTTTTTACATAGTTACCAAATTCGTCCGAATCAAGCTAAATAATTCGGAAATTCGGTAATACGGTACGGTTCGGCGATTAATACGTTAAATTCGAATTCGATTCGGTAATTTTTGTTTTGGTAAGAAAAAAATAAAACAGTTGATTTTTGCTAATACAACAGCTGGCTCAAGAATACTGAATCTACACTGTCATCACGTTCTTATGTGGTTGGGAACTATTAGATGTTGAGGTGTACCTCTCAATAAAGCCTCGCGCGTGGTTGGCTGCTCTCCAATATCCTTTGCTGCCTTCGGCTCTGGACAGTAATGCTTTTAAGGTTTGGACATATATTTCTTGCCTCTTGCTCTTTAGATCAACATTTTTGAATATCTTTCAGAAATAAGTATCCTCCACGTTTTTATATAGATAAGAAATTAGAAGTATTTTTAATAATTTAATTTTTTTTTTATTTTTTTTATTTTATATTAGGTGTTTTTACATAAATAAGAAATTAGAATTTTTTTAACAAATTAGAAGTGTTTCTAATAATTAATCTTTTTCCATAAAAAAAAATTAAAATTGCATTTAATTATGTTATGTGTCTTTTGAGGCTTTCTTGAAAGAGATTTATTTTAAAGTTAAATTATTTTAAGTTTCTAATTTTTAAACATTATTTTTCGTAGATTATTTGTTTTTAGAAAGATTTGTTTGAATCCGATTTCTTGCTCTTGATTTTGAAATTTTTTTTAAGAAAAAGTAAAACCAAAATGCACACTACAATGATGATAATGAAGTTAGAGATGTCAACAATGAAGTTTAAGTGTTTATTGGTATTAAATATGGACTTGATATTTCAGTGAATTCAAACTTGTCATTCTAATGGCTTCCTCTAGAATGAATCCTTAAACATCTCATTTCATCATCTCTGTAGTGCATGTTTTCCTTCTATATATTTAACAATCCATCCATAAGAAATAAAAAATAGATTAAGATAGTGTAATCAAGACAAGGACAAAAAAATTTAAAATTTTCAAAAAATAATATGTTTTGATATCTATAAAATGTATACTTCCGAATTTTTACCGTATTAAAATTTGGATAGTCGAATTTTTTCCGTATCGAATCGAATTCGAATTCGAATTTGGTAACTATGCTTTTTTATACGGGACTTTTCATGGCTTTTCGTGTAAGGACAGATCCAACTGTGTAGATGTTATTTCCCGGGAGAAGCATAACGACCCAAAATCTGTCACTATATTTTCACATGGAAAATGCGTGGGTTTTCAACACTTAATCTGTCACTACATTTTCACACATGGAAATTTGCGTGGGTTTTAAATCTATACTAACTTCGTCGATTTCTTTTGCGGGAGCAGCATGACCAGCCAAAGCTGTACCCATTACGAAATATGGATTTTTGAATTTTTTTTGAAGCTGTACCCATTGCATGACCAGCAAATGCAATGGATTAACTACTATTTTTTCATTGCAAGCTCAGATTTATACCATCTATCTCTGTAAATGGATTAACTACCATTTTTTTATTGCAAGCTCAGATTTATACCATCTATCTCTGTAATATATCCAATACTCCCATTAATTTTACAGAAAAAAGGTCAATTCGTTGCACCTATGTCCTACTATTTCCAACATATTTTCCACATCGATCCAGCAGTGATGACAACGTACATCTGCCTCCTTCCACATTTTTTGTGCGTGGATCTACCATTTTGACCATTGCCAACGAAGTTTTAATGTACTACAACAGCTGGGCATGCATTAATGATTCAGTGGTATGAATGCCGATCACAATATCTTCGGCCATACTTATATATTAAGCCTGCACCCCGTCAGCTTCAAGGCGAAAGAATTTGTGCTCTGCCTTTCTCTTCCAATCCATTGAAAGCATTGGCATTTGATCACTATTATTGCGACCGATCTACTGTTCTATCTTGAGCATTAATGGATCGCTGCCACAGTAATGTATTATTGTTTTTACATGCATTAATTCTGATGGCAGGCCTGCTGCCCATACCTTGTCACTGCCGCTGCAACTTTCCTGCAATATTTAACTTCGGGGACTCGACCTCTGATACCGGTGCTATTCACTTTGCCTTCCCTTATAATGAGGCTGCAGAGAATCCTCCCTATGGACAAACCTACTTCGGCAGACCTGTATATCGTTACAGTGATGGACGCCTCTCTATTGATTTCTTCGGTATGTTGTCGATTACAGTTTGCATTTTCTCAGTAAACAAGAAGATTTTTTTATTTTAAGGCCGCTGTCTCGCTTAATATTGATCATTTCATGATAATGTTATTTTATACAGCAACGGCTCTGGGATTGCCATTTCTGAGTCCATACTTGCAGAGTGAGGGCACTAGCTATGGGAATGGAGCCAACTTTGCAGCATCCGGTGCAACTGCAAATAACATCAATTCTTTCATTGCTCCAATTTCTCTCGCTGTTCAGATCAATCAGTTCAAGATCTTCAAGCAACAGGTCATGGCCACCATCAATGCAAGAGGTAATAAGTTTTTGTGTAATAATTTTCGGTGAAAATCACATAACATAAATTTCTGTCGACGCGTTTCGAACCAACCAGTGTGGTTCATCATCAGGACAAGATGAGCAATCTGATCAGGAACAAGTTTAAGTAGATCAGGACATCTCCAACTAGCCGTTGGAAAAACGGCTAGTTTAACTGGAATATCTAATAATGCCAAGACTCGCTGAAAGAAAAACCCATTCATTTCTGGAATTATTAAGGGGATGTTTAATCTTTGCAAACGATGGAACGGAGGAGGAGTCTCTACATCTCTTTAAAAATGTCAGATCAGATTTCATCTTAGATACCCGCAAACGTGTCTTTTCAAAATGATGAACTTTAAGTGCCAAGGCCCTACCAAGCAGGGTTTCAATATTAGGAATTTGGCTTCTGTGATCCATAGATTTTGTGTAATAATTTTCGGTGAAAATCACATAACATAAATTTCTGTCGACGCGTTTCGAACCAACCAGTGTGGTTCATCATCAGGACAAGATGAGCAATCTGATCAGGAACAAGTTTAAGTAGATCAGGACATCTCCAACTAGCCGTTGGAAAAACGGCTAGTTTAACTGGAATATCTAATAATGCCAAGACTCGCTGAAAGAAAAACCCGTTCATTTCTGGAATTACTAAACATTAAACATCCCCTTAATAATTCCAGAAATGAACGGGTTTTTCTTTCAGCCAGTCTTGGCATTATTAGATATTCCAGTTAAACTAGCCGTTTTTCCAACGGCTAGTTGGAGATGTCCTGATCTACTTAAACTTGTTCCTGATCAGATTGCTCATCTTGTCCTGATGATGAACCACACCTTTAATTGGTTCAGCAGCGTTAACGAAAATTTATGTTATATGTTTCGAAAATTATTACACAAAATGGATCCGCGAAAATAAATTCTAATAATGAAAACCACGAAACAATGGGCAATAAGATGAAATCTGATCTGACATTTTTAAAGAGATGTAGAGACTCCTCCTCCGTTCCATCGTTTGCAAAGATTAAACATCCCCTTAATAATTCCAGAAATGAACGGGTTTTTCTTTCAGCCAGTCTTGGCATTATTAGATATTCCAGTTAAACTAGCAGTTTTTCCAACGGCTAGTTGGAGATACCCTGATCTACTTAAACTTGTTCCTGATCAGATTGCTCATCTTGTCCTGATGATGAACCACACTCGTTGGTTCGAAACGCGTCGACAGAAATTTATGTTATGTGATTTTCACCGAAAATTATTACACAAAATCTATGGATCACACAAGCCAAATTCCTAAGGTAATAAGTTGTTATGACTTTATTAAATGCTAAGCTCTAAAATGTTGGAACCTAATGTAGATGCAAAGATTGGGTAGGTATAAATTTCCTTTTTCTTTGCACAGGTACTCAAAGCTATCTTCCAAGTGCAGATGCATTTGAGAAGGGAATTTACATGATAGAAATCGGAGGCAATGACTTCAGTTATGCGTACAAGAACCTTAATTTGAGCCCAAGTCAGATCACAACGAGCGTTCTTCCCAACGTGACCAGGTCTATTTCAGATGCTGTCCAGGTATTAGCTATCACGATTTCGGTGAACAAACTCTTTTGATTCACGTAGCCACGATCAATGTTCACATGAATTATAGATCCAGTAAATAATTATTCTCGTCCATGGTGTTTGTGCGGTAGATCCAGGAGCTGTACAATGAAGGGGCGAGAACAATTTTAGTAAAGAACGTTGGACCTCAAGGCTGCCAGCCCTACTGGCTCTCTCTTGCCCCCAATGATTTTGACAAGTACAACTGCTCTATTTCCTACAATCGTGCAGTCCAATACTACAACATTCTGCTCAGAAAAAAACTTGGTTCCCTGAGAAATCGGCTTAAGGGTGCAAACATCATCTATGTTAATAATTATGACATGGTCTTTGACCTAATGGCTAACCCTTTCACTTATGGTGCGTACCGCAAATTTGATCCCTTAATTTACAATTTGGATGAGCATGGGAAAAAACATTTAGATGATTATAATTTCTGATAGAACACATCCTTAATCCGGTTTTATAAGGTTCAGTTTTATGTTGCATCGTTTACTCTGTAGTTGAGACATCTGCTGACCCGAATCTACAATACAGTTTTGTGATCATCTAATGCCAATATTAATTGATGCAGGATTCAAGGAAACCATTAAAGTTTGTTGTGGAGTGGGAGGAAATTATAACTACGATGCCAATATTTGGTGCGGAAGCACGGGGATTATCAATGGCACGACTGTGGAGGCCAAAGCGTGCGCCGATCCGGCGTCGTATATCATTTGGGATGGAGTTCACTGGACCGAACATGCCAACAGACTGATTACCCAAGCGATTCTCGGAGGCAAATACTTCGAACCTGCATTCTCCATTGCCAATCAATGCGATCTCCAACCATTTTGATAACCTTTGAATTGATTAGTTTTAATAACGGAAGCGTTTCTGAGAAAGGAAGCGCAAAGCCGAATTCGAAAATAATATGATAAGATGAAGTCTGAGTCTTACATTTTCCGATCGCTTCCTTTTCCCTCATTGCAGTGGGCGGGGCCACAGTGGACTGTAGTTCTTTTAAGCCCGTCATATGATCATCTGTGCAAATTGTTTGGCTTAAAGCGAGGCTACTGTGAGATGCTCATTGCTTTGAGAAGAAAATTTGTTTTATTCTGTAACCATCTGTTGTTTTAATTTTTCACTCATTTTCAATAGCACGGCATTAATGCGTCACTCGGATTACTCTGACATGCATTTCAGGTGTTCTTTTTCCATTACTGTAGTGTAAATAGTACCGGTTTAGGCTTGCCAAGGATACGTAATGTTATAGATATTTTCAACTAAATACAAGATTCAAAGTATTTTATATAGACTAAAAAGTGTACCGTGACTAGGTTTTGAACTAAGCAAAATAAGTAGTATATTTAAAATTTTAATTGGTTTTTACTTGAAATTATATAAATTTATATAAATTTAATTTATAATCAAAATAAAAAAAATATTATTTTTAAAATTCTAATTAATTCAGTAACTTTTCCAAAATCAATACTACCAAGAATTTTAATGTCTATCCTTTGCACTTTAAATTATGTGTATGAGATGTTGGTTATGTTAACTATTAACAACTTTCAAGTCCTTTATGTAACCATCCATAACAGTGATGTACAAAGTTAAATCTACTTTTACTAAATCTAGATAGTTAAATTTATCAAAATCATATCATAGAACAAATTACATTTTTCATATTTAATTATACAAAATATCATAAAAGCAATTTGTTGAAAAAACTTGAATGTTTATTAAATGGTATGCTTTTCTTTTAAACTAAAAATTCTATAGCTTTTTATGGGTATCATGTATTGTATATACTACAATACATAGTAAAAGTGTGTACCTATGTTTAAGCTTAATAGGTATATCATGGAAAATAGTGTGTTAGATTCAAATTTAAACCTAGCAGTTATACTTGTCAAAATTATTGGGCTAAGATAGAGCAAGTAAGGCTGAAATACTTGAGGTCCCATGTTCTTTACTAAAAAAAAATTCGCTGCTTTATTGTTGATCCAAATTTATGAAGGAACGAAAAAAATAAATATTTAAATAAAACACAAAGATACAAAGAAAAACATAATTTCAATTAATTAATAGCAAGTACTCAAAACGGTTTACATGCAGAATGGAAGAAAAATAGCTCAAGAGATGGTGACTTATCTCTAGAAAGAGATGTGCGGCTACATGCCTTCTGAAATGTATTACAATGATGCTCAAAGGCATTTTTATCATAAATAAAAGTGTAAAACCTTAACCCTAGCAGATGAAGCAACAATAGTTTTGGGCCCCATTGGTGTAAGTTAGAATCCCAATTTCTAGGGGTCATAACTTTTGCATATTATATCCATTTGGCTATCATAATATCTCATTTCAAATAAGGCCACAAGGAGGGAAAAAAATTGAGACAGATTCTTGCATTTTTCTAATCTCTCCATTTTCCCTTAAAGCGTCGTTTAGTACCTAAAAATGGTTGTGGAAGCTCAAGACATGAAAAACTACTAAAAATAGGCAGATGTGCTACAATTAAGGAAAATGAAAGGAACATTCCGAGGGGTTCATGAGGAAAATTCGGGTGTTCACTATTACCAATCGGGATTAGTCCTCCCCCCTTAGGAGGAAATGGTCCACATTGGGTTGAGTGCCTCCATGAGATGGGAAAATTTCTGTTGAACTTGGTCCCTCGTGAGCCACTTTCCCTTATACAAGAGCTGGTCAAATTTGAAAACCCAATACAGTTGGATCCTCTATTTGTGAGTTTGTTTCATTTGTGTATCCATGATCCAACCAGCTATGGCCTATTCAAGAAGTCGATTTTGAGATGTGTTGGTGTGAGCTCCTGAACAATGTTTGATGTATTTAGCAATGGTGGATAGTATGGCCGAAGGCATTTGGAATTGAACACTAAGTGGAATTCCTTGGAATGGGGGAATGTTGAGCTCGAAATAATTGTTACCAATAGCCTTGGCGATGCTTTAAGGCCCATATCAGAGTGGTTAAAGCTTCTGATGTGCTCCAACACAACGTTCTTTTTGCAGATGTAACCAAAAATTATTTCCTACCTGATACTTGTGTGTAACTTGATGTCGATCATGTTGTAGTTTGTATTTGGCATCGGTTTTGTCCAAGATGTCGTGAACCTATGGGTGAATGTGTTGAATGTGCTCAACAAACCTGGTGGATTTATCAACATCAAACTAAACATGGGCATAATATTCCTATGTGTAACAACCCAACCATCAATGGTTCGATTTTGCCATGTACTCTCATCATGTAATTTATATTTAAAGAAATTAAATGGGATGAGTAAGGGACACATATTCCAAGAGGTCTCAGGAAGGTCAAATTGCTTCGGAAGCCCAACTTGCTTGTTGAAGGAAGGAAAATTTTGAACTATATCACAATCATTAAAGGTTGGTTGTTGAGCTTTAAATGCATAGGGATGGAACTAATGTTGGAAATTAATTAGGGTGAAACACCATGGGAAGGGCCATGATGTCTTGGAAACCACAACAAAGCAAGAACATAGAAAAAGGATAGGAAAATTAATGAGAAAGAGAGTGATGGCAAGGAACTATGCATAAACAAAAAAAATGAGAGGGGTCTCATTCTCATTCATTCATGAAGACACAAGACTCATCCAAATTCATTCAGGAAGGGAGAGGAATTCACAGAGGAGAAAGGAGCAGAAAAAAGAGAGAGAGAACTAAATCTCATATAGAGTGAGTAGAGAGAGCTAGAGATCTACATGAAATGAGATCGAGCTAAACGAGACAACACATAAGAAAGGAGAGTCAAAAAGCCTCTGGTTTTCTCTAACTCTTGGTTTTCCTTCACTAGAGTTTATTTCGTCAAGAAATACCACCTCAAACCCTTGGAACCTAGCCTAGGGCTAATAGCTAGAAGTAGCTCGGCTACAGTTTCTCTATGGTTGGGTGGAGATTTGAAGTCTCGTACTTAGTTTCCTGCGTTCCTTATAAATCCAAGTTAAGTTCTAATCTGTGTGATTTTGTATGGTTTTCACGTTGAAATGTGAATGTTTGATATGCTCATGCTTTGCATGATAAGTTTTCTCACTTGTGTTTATCTATGAGTGGTTAGTTATGACCCATGTAAAGATGTGTGAATGAATGGGAGTGTTTCATGTTCTTAATAGCCAACGATAAGTACTCATATCATGTTGAGAGATGATTCCATCCTTGTTTGAACCTAGTGTTGGGTTTCACTACATAGATAGGCTAACTGATATATGTTTCTTGGTATTGTTGGGGAGTTCTGTAATCCAACAATGAAGTTACGATTCATGATTTGACCCCTTTTATGGTTTTCAACATATTTTTTTTTCAAATAATATGTGTGTGTTGATTACTTTCTTGACATTGAGTGGAATGGAGATTCATTCATGTTACCATGGCATGCTTCCTACTGTTGTAGGATTCTATAATTACTAATATTGTGTAAAGGACTAATTCTCAAGCTCATATGACTTGGTTGAGATTCCTCAAATTAGTCTGACATTTAATCTATGTTAAGTGCATGAAAATCCCATATGTCTCATATATAAATGATGATTTCATTTGTCATTAAAATTCCATATGATGTAAGATGCAATTTCTATACTTAATAAGTAGCATTAGGTTACATTTATAGGTTACAATGGTGTGCTAAGAAATTCATGAATGTCATATGGGGTGACTAAATAAATATTATATACAATAAAGCCTTGAAGGAACTAAGAAACATCTACAAATATCTGAACCAAGGATATGAAAAACAATAGTGCAATAACCTTTGTTTTTAATGAATAATGGTTACATAGAAGATCATGTTGGTAGGATATTCATTCTATAGAATTTTATGAAATTTAAAACTTATAATAGTTACTAGGCGAAGCAACATCATGTGAGCGATCTGTTGATGTTAAGGGAAATTCCCTCCCGCAACCGTAAAGACTGTTAACCTTGCATCAAAGTCATCTAAAATTTTCATTTGTAGTAGTATCCATTATCACCACAAGGGATTTAAGGATGAGGACTCTATGTCCCTACCAATAGCCCAATTCCCTATATATCTCTTGCCAACATCCCAGTGTTGTTGGTTAGGCATCTCAAGGATATATGTAGTGCCACAGAGCTTCTTGTAGTGTTAACATGGAGTATAGGACCCTTTGCATGGCGAAAGAGAGGTAGATACCTTTCAGGAGTTTGCACCAAGCCCGTGGTAGTTAAGGGACACAAAAGTGCCTATTCCAACATGATTAGAATTCCCTATTCAAAGGAATATAACAAATATAATTATTAATAACAAATAAATAAATGAAATTTGATATATTAAATTTTGACGAAAGAAAATGGCAAAATCAAATGAAGAAAATGGTGCGTGATTGAAATGAAGAAAAGTGTCAACTATAAGCTTTGAGGAAAAAAATTTTGAAGGAAGGGGCAATGTTATGAATATAATTCATAACGAATATAACAAATATAATTATTAAATAGTCAATTAAGGATTATGTAAGTAGTCATTAAGTTAGTGAAAGGGCATGTCTAAGAGACATGCCAAGTCATTAAAGGTCACCTGCGTAGGTATATAAGAAGGGCCTCATTGTAATATTTTATCATCTATCTATCTATCTATCTCATATATTTTATAATATAATATTTGTATCCTAATGGATATCCTTGTATTCCAAGTGTTCTGGAGTATTTAAGCTTGACAAGGAACTTTGTTCACTTCATTTGGTATTAGAGGAGTCGATCTTCTGGTTGCTTATGCTGCATAGAGCTACGCTCCTTGATCCAGGTCTTTGATCGTAAAAATCGCCAACTTGTTTCCGTCGTGACTGAAGTGTTTCGCTATCAATCTTGGAGTTTCTCCATTTTTGCCACTAGGCCTTTGGCCATAATAAAAAATTGAAAAAAAAAGGAAGATATATATATAAGAGAGAGAAGGAAATTTAACATAAAGCAAGAAATAGCCCACGTGGTGTAGAGCAGTTGGTGATGGGGTGCACCCTTAACGCACTCTGTTCTACAAGGTCACCGGTTCGAAACCTATGGGTGGGATGGGAGGAGAAAAAAGGGGAAGATTAGGATTAGTCTAAACGAGCACCAAAAAAAAGAAAAAAAAAAGAAAACATAAAGCGGGAAATAAATTAAAAGGAAAAAAAATGTTAAGAAAAAAAAAAACAAAAAACAAAAAACCAAAACAAAACAAAACAAAAAAAAAATGAGATATATATAAAGAAGTACATATACTTACATACCAATACAAGCTAAAATTAAAAAGGAAAAAGAAATAAGGAAGAGTAGGTAAGGTTATTTTGATTATTCTTTTAGTGGTTTACAAGCTCGTGGTTTTGGAAGCCCATTGTAATTGCCCATGGTATTTGCAAGGTAAAATAAGAAGTAAAGGAATAAAAAATCTCTTGTGAATGGTAAGTTTGCTTTTACGTGGAGAAATAAATATAAGTGGACATACATTTTATAGGTGAATATATGTGAATAGCCACGTTTCACTAGGGTTGTAATCTTTCAACAAAAAAAAGAGTTAAAAAAAATCAATTGTTAAAAGAATATATATATATATATATATATATAATTAATTAAAATTATTTAATTAATTAAATTATAAAAAAAAATTGAAGGAATAATAACCTCATGAAAAAGAAGAAGACAAATTTAGGAAGGGTTACCTTAAAAACCCTAAAAACTCAATTCAAGAGACAAAATGAAATCAATCATTGATGAAAAGGAAATTAAATCCAATTCGAAAAGGAAAGAAGGAAGATTTCCTAAAAATTATAGTATTTTAACAAATACAAGATGAAGAAATTATTATCCATAAAACTTTGAGGAAAAAGTTCTGAAGGAAGGGCCAATTCATAACAAATAAATAAATAAAAGTTGATATATTAAATTTTTATGAAAGAAAATGAAGAAAACGGTGCATGATTGAACTGAAGAAAAGTGTCAACTATAAGCTTTGAGGACGAAGTTTTTGAAGGAAGGGGCAATGTTATGAATATAATTCATAACAAATATAACAAATATAATTACTAAATAGTCAGTTAAGAACTATGTAAGTAGTCATTAAGTTAGTGAAAGGGCATGTCTAAGAGACATGCCCTATCATGAAAGGTCACCTGCATAGGTATATAAGCAAGGCCTCATTGTAACATTTTATCATCTATCTATCTCATATATTTTATAATATAATATTTCTATCCTCATGGATATCTTTGTATTCCAAGTGTTCTGGAGTATTTAAGCTTGAGAAGGAACTTTGTTCGCTTCAGGAATGAAAATAGGATAGGAATTCATTGGAGAGAATTTCATCCAAGATCAGGAGGGGTAGCACCCTAAGAGTCCTTAATAAACCATCAGTGTTAGAATGAAGTATTTTTGTTGATCTGGAGTTATGTCAGACCTCTAAGATAGAGCCATGGTTGAAGAGACTAGCTCCAGGAAGTCTTTGCAACATCAGAACATGAATTTGCGGTGATTGCAAATATCCCCATATTATACATCACCTATGGTAGGGTCGAGATCCCTTAGTCATTCTATGGAATATATTTAAGGAAAACTTAATGTGGTGGAAGAAGGTAAGCCATAACCTTATAGTGCAAGTTGGGCAAACCTTATCCTTGGACCAATCGAAAACCCTATTCATGGAGGACTTTCGTTGGTGTGGTTAGATTTTCATCTAATATGACTGGACGAGGAAGCATAGTGTGACCTAGAATTTTTACCCTATAATATTTACAAGGGTGCAAGTGAAGAGGAGACAAGTTAGAGAAAAGGGATGATACGACACGATGATGTGTGCTTAGCGTTGTTGTTATTGGCTAGAGCGTTATCCTACAATCCCCATAAGTCCGAAAGAATGAAAAGAAGGTAGAATGAAAAATGTCAGGAAAATACTAGTGGGATTATGTAAGGGGGTATGTGGTTAGGCCCACACTATTTTTGTAGTTTTATTATCTAGGGATTGACACACCTAGCAAGTCAAGCCAATGAGTTGACATGAGAAAGTTAAATTTGGGATTCAATTACAAGCATTGGGAGGAGACCTATAAGGATGATGTGAGTCATACCACACTAGAATCCATGATGGCGGTACACATATGCAATTGCTAGAGAAGGGGTCTCACAATCCAAGTATGCTCGACGAGGTAACCTTGAAAGAATAAAGGGGGCATAACAAAGGAGGCTCGGGGAGAGGAAAGCAAGATGAAGTGGCATAAGTTTTTGAGGAAGCAAAAAATTAGGAAAAGAAATGAATGAGAGAAGAGGCCATACTTCCCCACCATCCACACAAGCCCATTAAATAGAGCCCTAGCAGTTAGCAAAGGGAAATCTCCAGTGTGGGTCACGAGTGACCTGACATGATCACGTAGATTGGTCACGCATGTCGTACACACAATCCCAAAAAAGACACCATTGGTGGGAGGGAGGACCCATAGCCAGGTTAGCCTGATGTTTTGCCTTTAGATGTATGAAGTGGTGACATAAGTAAATGAATTGCGTTATTGTGATCGAGGTGATGAGTGCTAGTTGCGGAAGTGATAGGAAAAAAAACTTAGGCTATATGAGGAGGTGACAAATACAGGCTCGTGGTCCATGTAAGAGAATAACAGGGAGTGCGACAGGTAATTAAGCATGAAAATTAGGAGACATCGGGAGATGGTGAGCGGGGTGATGTGTCAACTAAGACCCACACAAGAGGAATAAGGGATTATGCTTATACGAGCCAGGCTGATGCAAATAGTGGAGGATGTTGGATTTCAGTGGGCATAATATATATATATATATATCATAATTGGATGAAAACATCCAATGGCTATATATCATATAGTTCCTAAAAGATATTAGAGATATGATAAGTTGTTTATCTTTTAGAAATATGAGTGGATGATAACTACTTAATTTCTTGTAATTGATACAACAGCAAGAATAATGGTTAGTTATTAAACTGTTGCATGAGAAATATGATAATTGGATGAAAACATCTAATGACCTATATGTCATATAGTTCCTAAAAAATATTAGAGATACGATATGTTGTATATATTTTAGAAATATGAGTGGATGATAACTATTTAATTTCTTGTAATTGATACAACAACAAGAATAATGGTTAGTTATTAAAATGTTGCATGAGAAACGTGCATGCTAACTCGGATGGTGTTACGAAATTTGCTAAATTGAGTGCATGCAAGTTCTATAATGCATTTGTGTGAATATGAAAATTAAAAGTATGATAAATGTTAATATAAGTTGAGATTTTTGTAACTAATACTTTGAAGTTTTAGATTACATGGTTGTTATTTACCTCGACAAGAAGGTAAAATTATTCCTATGTTTAGAGATTTGATTAAAAAGAATAGTGTGGCCTCAATAGATAGGATGAGTTTAAATAATTTTATTAGGATGGTCAAAGGTTGAACTCTACTTGTTGCTCTAGCATAATAATGATCACTAATAATATTAATAAACATGTGCTGCTAGGTTTGAAAAAAGCTTATATATGTGATAACTGGTGTCCTAGTTCATGACATGTGGTTGATGGTGATCTTAAGTATGTGTCACAACTACAGTATTACATCCTTGGAATAAAATGGTAAATATTACAACCAGAATATGTATTGTTAATTTATTTTATGAACTAAGAACTGAGTGTATGTAGAAGCACATAACAAGACTCAATGGTAGCAAATTAAACCTTTATTGTAGCATGCTGCAACAAGGTATGAACCAAGCCCACCAAGAACAAAAAATAGGGAAATCCCTTCAACATAAAAGAACCTTTAGGAAACTGGAGGTCAAAATAAAGGGTCTAGAATATCAGCTAAAACTCTGCAAGGAAGAACTCAAAAAACTCACAAAAAAACAACAAAAACTAGCTGAATAGAATGATAAGTTGCAAAAGCACTTACAAAAAATCAAATAGTAACTTGAATTCTCCAAAAGGAAAGATGGTAATAGAAGGGAGAGATCTTGTGAGGCTAAAAGGATAAGGGAACAATATCATGTTGGTTATTAGAGAAGAGCATTGGAAAAGGGACTGTCCCCATGGGAAGGAAAGGAAAGTAAACACCCCCTGTGAGTCATCAAGGCATGCAACAACGAGGAAAGATACCAATAAGGAAGAGGGGAATCCCCTCGAGCCACTTGATACCACACATGTATGTGTTGGGAGATTCCGTTTGAACTTTTGGGAAACATTAAGTTTTAAGGTTGTTTCTAGCCTTATAAAGAAGCCTTGAACTGATATGATTTATAAGTGTGTATGATGGTTAAACGTGCCACAATTATTGGAATCATGGATATTGAGTGATTTTGGGGACTATTTGTTGTATGATTATGTGATATGAATTAATTTATTGACTTCTCGATTTGTTTTTTTTTTTAGACTTGTCCATGCTAATGCTTGTTTTGGTTTTGGTTATAATGTCAGTTTTGGTCTTGGTTATCATGCTAGTTTTGGTATTGTTTACGACGATTCTTTAATTGTCATTTTTTGAATGAATGTTGTTGTGAATTTCATGTCATTTTGCAATAATATCCCTTTATTTCCTATTTCATTAGTTTTTGATCTTTAAATTTCAAATTTCCTTATTGGGGTTCTTGGAATAAGGAGGTTGGAGTGGCAGGGAAGCCACAAAAATCCTGAAAAAGGGCAGCATTTGATGGGAATGAAGGAAAGAATACCATGTGAGGTCCTAATTAGAATGGAATGTTATTGAGTAATGGACATGAATGGGACAACAAGAAAGAATGAAAAGAAGAGAAATATGAAGAGAATTTATAACACATGCTCAACCTCAATTTGGGAGTTATTTAAACCCTATATTTACTTAGCACAAGATAATGGTTGATGTGACCATGGTTAAGTAATGTGAAAACCTAATAGGGTCATTGATTCCATGAGAATAATGGAAAAAGATACGTGCATCCCGAAAAATGGAAAGAAGGGAATTATCTTAACCGATAACTATACCTACGTGTGTACATAGATATTGCATACATGATTACTCTGGTGGATACGTATATATTTCATATGTGATTATGTTTATGGATACCTGTATGATGCATTCATGATTTTACTGATGGATGGTGGTATATTACATACATTCTCATGCTAGCAGATATATATGTTTATACTTATCAAAATGTCATTGCTTCTGGCAAGGTTGTCAAGGGTTGATCGAGTGAAAAGATAAATACTCAAAAAAATTATTTGATGATATGGATGGCACAAAAATATTCTCACTATGATGAGGAATTTATTCAGAAGGAAGGAAGATCCCTATAATTTATATTTATGTGATCATATATTTTATAATATGCCCGTGTCAAGATTAATAAAATGGGGAAACAAATTAGGTTTCTATGGCCTCATTCACATGCATGAAAAGACAAGGTTGTCTATGAATTATTTGTAATATTGTGTAATGTGATATGTGATATGTATATGTGTTTTTGTTGTACATGTCTATGTGTTATGCATCGTAATAGTTTAAAGTTGTATTATGTGCGTTGCATTGTTCCATGTGTATAAGTTTGTTTTGTGGGATGTGTTCAATATAGGAAGACATGGGATTGTTTTGGCCTGTGTTGTGTTTTTGTGTCAGGAAAGGAAGGTATGGGACTGTATGAGATTATGGTGTGTTTGTATGCTAGGACATAAAACTATGATATTTTCTGGGCCCGTGTGTTTGTATGTGTAAATATGTTTATAAAAACATGTATGAGATTGTCTAAGGACTTATATTGTGTAGTATCACACATAGGCAGGTATGGGACTAACTAGGCCAGCTACATAATATTCTTGTTGATGAAAGATAACTCGAGTGGTAGTGAACATAATTTTGGATTGCAATGGTGCTTAAGTGTTGACCTTGAGGCCGATGAGTCACTTCATAAATTTTATGTCAAAGATCAAAGTGAAAGAGAAGGAACTGGACTAATATGGTGTGCACATGGTCAAATATCAAAGTGAAAGAGAGGGTATTGTACCAATCTGGTGTGTACGTGATCAAAGATCAAATTGAAAGAGAAGGCACTTGACAAATCTGGTGTGTATGTGCTTAAAGATAGAATTGAAATAGAAGGAATTAGATTGATCTAGTGTGTACATGATCAAAGATCAAAGTGAAAAAGAGGATTAATATATACTTACTGGGATGGGTAATTGATCCAGTGTGTATGTGAAGAAATGAGAAAAGCAAGATAAGTATCACTCTTTCATAGCTTTTGGCATTATGTTTATGAATTTAAATTCAATGGTCTGATTTATGATGGTTGGGTTATAAGATAACCTAATTTGGATGTAATAGGAATTAAAAGAGAATTCCAAGTTCATATTATTAATGATCCACTAATGAGGTGGGATTTAAAATTATTGCATTTCCTTAATGATGGAACTTATGCAGTCATATGTGATATGATGCACGAAATCACCCAATTGGGTGGATGGACTTGGCTAAAACAATAAATAGTTACAACTGAAAGATATCAAATGTGCAGTCGCCATTGACTAAGGATTTCAAGAATGGGGCCATTGTGATACACTAACACCAATGATTTTAATTGATTACCATGAATCATGCTATGAATGTATGGTAGTTTTCAAGGCAAGGATGTTCCTTGAATTTGAACTCCTTCCAATGCAAGGAAGCTTTTCCAAGGGATGGATCACCTGAGGGACTGAGAAGAAGAGAAGAGGATTCCTAAACTTAGAAGTTGAGCGACTGGATAGATAGGGGAAACTGAATTTCCAGATGGATTAAGAAGTAGAGAAGGGAAGGATGGAAAATGAATGGGGTTTCTTGGTCATGAGCATAGTTGACTTGAATCAGAAGTACATTGGGGTTATATCGATAAGAAATGAGCCAAGAAATCTTCATTGATGGAACATGAGTTCAAGGAAAATTGTTTTTTGATATTAGGGGAATACTACCTTCTAGAGCCAATTAAAGAATCCAAGCCGAATATGATGCAGAAAAATTACCAAGAAAATTTAAAGAGCCACAAAAAGTACCAAGAATTGTAAACATCCCTTGGAGCATCCCAACCCTTCAAGCCTCTCACCCCTAGGTTATACTGACTTTCTGAGAATTCTGAGCCATAACCGTAGGAATAACACAACAATATAGTGTCTAGGAAGCGATATCTGCAGGCACAACACAACAATCATGCAACCAAAGCCACAATTACTCAGCTTTGTGCCTCCAACTCCATGGTTTGAGCCACCTTCTTAGGCCCATAGCCTAGGTCACTTCCCAGAAATTCATGTAAACTTAGAGGTTAATAAATAAAATTGGAAGAGTGATAAAGAAGCAATTACATCGACAATAACTCATCTGGACCCCTCCTATCCATGACAATAATTTTGTCAAACTTTTCACGAAAATTAAATCTAAATGTGTAAACAACATATTGAATCATAATGGTATCTTACTTATATGAGAATCACTATGAAGCATTGGTCCACTACATCATAAGCTACAATACAATCTATTTGACAATAGATACATTGTGTATTCATTTACAAGTAAAAATATGGATAGATCCATACATAATTACTCATCAAATACATGCTTATAACCAACACAATAACAACATAAACACAATGGATACAACAAGAATAAAATCCATAGATAAAAAATTACATTTTTATACCAAATAATAGAGGAATGAGCTCTTCATTAGTGAATGTAAGAACCAATTTCATATGGGACTTCTACGTTCCACCCGACCATAGATTAGATGAGTCAAGACACACTTCGACAAATCACCCCCATGCCATATTCTAAGCATGAATGTGGGATCTCATAAAAAGCATCAATCACAATCAATCATAGGCTTCTAGAGGCCAAAGCACCTCAACCCTCAACTAGTGACTCCACCTCATGTTCGTACATAAAAACCATCACAGACTGGTCTCTATTCAAGTTGTTTTAGGTCTTCCATGACTAGTAACTCAACCCAACTATTACAGGGATTCTAGAGAGTTTTTCCAACAAGGGCTTCGAGGACTAGTAAATCAACCCATCTAGGGATTTTAGAGAATTTGTTAACACAAGGATTCTATGACTAGTAACTCAACCCACAGTTTTCTGTCAGGCTTCCAGATCGTTTGTCCAACCAAGGCTCCCAAGAACTAATAACTCAACCCACAAATAAAGGAATCCTGAGAACCAAACAAAAAAAATCAATGGAAATAAACCCAAAACACCATGACTATATAGGAAATGGAAAAATTATTTAAAATTCACATGCATACACCATGCATGCCAAAATTAGTGAGGAAAAAATACATGGAACTCGGTGCCTTCAATCAAATCTCACTGGAGCTATTGATCCCAATGACAACTTGCACTCTCCTACTCTTCCTTTTCCTTCTTGCTCCAAATCACCAAGTATCCACACTCTCCAAGAGTGCTCCAAGAAAAATCTAAGTATCCAAGAGTATGAGAGAGAGAGAGAATAATGATACCTTTTGTAAGTTAAGGTTTGGAGCTATCTCATTATTCTCTCTCTAGCATACTATTGGATACATAGAGTTTTCTTGGAGAATTTTAGTCTTAAGCCAATAAAGAGTAAACCAAGCAAAGGAAAGACAAGGAAATGAAAGGAAAAAAAGGATAAAGCAATGAAAAGAAGTATCTAGCAGCTTCAGTAGGAATTCTTCTGAGATGGTTTGGACATGCATGGCTTATGCATGTTGGTATTTGGTTCTCCTGCTATCAGTGGCATGGTTTTGTCAAATTTTGATAGTAGTTTTGAGCCTTTCCTTTCCTTTTTCCATTTGCCATGGTTTTTTTGGATTTGATCTCGGTTTTGAGTTTGGGAAGTGTCGGATGGATTTCATAATCAAGGCACAGGTGGTGTTAAGGAAAATTCCAACAAGCTTAGGAATCTCTTAACCGGTTTTGGCGGGATACATGGTAAAGCCTAATGGTGGTGTCTCAGTTTGTAGCCTAGTGATCCAGGATTGGATTGTGGTAAAGCTTGAGAGACATGGAGAATAAAATTTCGTCAATGAAAGTGATGGATTTTGAATGACATTCCACGTTAGATTTAGATTTGGGATCGGAGCACTGGTTTTGGTGTGATCATGGTATGGGTAGGGTGGAGGTGATTTAACCTCTCGATTCCCTTGGTTTTGTTTTGGATTGTTATATCCATGACATCCGACATTCATGCTTGGAATCTGGCACAGGGGTGACTGGTTGAAGAGAGATTTGGCTCAGCCATGTCTATGTTCAGGTGGTACGTGGAAGTCTCTAATGTTGTCGGTTATTTCCTATGTTTAATGGAAAATAAGTTCACTTTATTTTGTACTTATTAATACGTGGATTTAATGGTTATTATCTCATTGTTATTTCCATGGTTTTATACTAGTCCATGTCATGATTATTTCATGTATTGACTTGTAACTTTTAAAATAATGGTTGCAATACCTAATTTATGTCATATTTGTTCAAGGAAGAGGGTCATGATACTCCTTTTAATGTATCATAAGAGTTTTTAGCCATTCATATTTTTTTTTGTATCCCATATCTGTAGATTTCATTCATGCCAAGTGTTTGGCAGAATGACAGACCTAGTTGCGGATGGTGAGGCCTAGTCATGGAGTCAGTTTTTGTTTATTGAGCATATTCGTCATGTGTTTCATGATTTTTTAAATCTATAGGAATTTATGGGTAGTGTCTGGGGTTCCGGGCTTAAAAAGTTCCATAAATCCTACGAATGCAGACACAAGTCTGGGAAATTGTGTCCTTGGGTGCACACATGTCCATGTTGTTAGTGTGTCTAGAGCCTCCCAGACCCACCCTTGCCCATATCAAGGGATTTTCTAGGGGTTTTATTGAGAAAAAGTTAGTGGGACACAAGGATAAGTTATCTTGAGGGCAGGGATAGCCTCTGGGAGTCTTGTAGTAGGTGCACGGAGTTTGTGTTATGTTTTATGCATGATTACACTTCCTTAAAGTCACTAAGGAGGTTACGTATACTCTTAAATTCCCTCAAATCATGTTTACCCTGGTTGGTTGGCTACTTTGGTACATGTGAGGGGAGGTGTATGTTACACTAGCTCCAAATTTAATTGGATGTTTTGAGTTTGAGTCGTGCTGGACTAGGTCTTCGAATTTATTTTGGAGGCTTGATATGGCTCAACCAAATTTGGTAGTGGTTAAGTAATGAAGGTGATATATATATATATATATATATATATATATATATATATATATATATATATATATATTATATGCATATACCTACATTAGTTGAGCCATATTAAGCCTCCAAAATAACTTCCCAAACCTATTCTGCCAAGACTCTGACTCAAAACATCAGATCAAACTTAGAGCTAGACTCCACTGTAAAATTACCTTTTGACATCATATAGTGAATGAGGGACTAACATTGTTTAGGTCAAGTTGATTGGTCACCAAATGGGCAAATTGTCTTAGCTATAAAATACATGACAAGGTTTGACTCTACATAGAATTTACATGAGGAGTTTTGGTACACTGCTGTAGGAATCATTATATATGGGAGTTGACCTCATGATCGATGAACCATACTCTAGAGTTCGACATATGACTCCAAATCAACCTGCAATTGAGCAATGTTAACTGGGCTCCAAAGTTTATATGAAATCGGATCTATATTCTTATCTGAAATATCAATAAGCCTCAAGGAGGACATCTCAAGTCATATGACATTGGAAATTGGTAGAATTTTAGTGTTTTATTGGCCGAGTTTACATTTTTAAGCCTTTTAAATGAACAAATTAAATGTTTATTTATTTATTTTAATAATGTTCATTCTGTCACACCATTAACCCAACACCAATCTACATTTTTTAGCACCAGCACAGGTGCTTTAGAATTTTGTAGAAAAGTGTTTGGAAAGGGGGAATGTTGTATGATATTCAATTTAAGTTATTCCTCAGAAGTTCCAAGTGTCAAGCTTATATTAGAGTTAAATTTATACATTACAAAATTTCCAAATACAAATTCATAGAGAAATGAATATATAAAAAAATTGAACATATATATGGTTAAAAAAAAATATCAAATGTTGAATTTATTTTGAAAAAAAAACATTAGAACATTCTTTAATACCATATTCAAGCTTTATCTAATAATTTTGATTAAATTAAAGTACTAAAAACACAAGGATGATAATCCTAAAAACATAAAAGTGAGGGAGAAAAACAAAGGAAAATTTTATTCCAAAACTGTACGGGAAAAGACAAAATATCAATAAATATTAATTAGTCACTTTAATTAAGAAATGATAGAAGAAAAATATGATTGGCATAATCCATTCAACTTTCAAGTTGTCAATTGCGATAAAAAAATACAGAGCTTCACTTGGACCACTAAATATAGAGTTAGGGAGGGAAACTGATGAGAGTCAAAAGTGTTTGCATCACTACCACTTCCTGAAACCAAGTCATGATGGAGGATACCACTATCATAGACCCATGCCATATTCTCCCTGTATCTATTTCTTGTTTTTCTCTTATGTTTTCCTTGCATTTGCTATGGCATATTATTTCCATCTCTAATAGGATTTGTAGAAGGGATCTAAACTCAAATAAATAGGGGTATTTAAGGGATATGAGGAAAATATTGGTAGACTCCTTGTCCAATTCAATAGAAAAACTAATTTTCCTTATCAAGAGGAATGGGGGAGAGAACTTATGTGTATGACCAAGCAAAATGGGGCCAAGAGAAACAAGAGGTTACAAAATTTTATTTCCACCAGACTATCAACAAGAGGCTACTTGATCTTTTTATGAGAGCTTTGGATTATGTGAAGAAAAATATTTCTATGAAACTTGGGCAATGGGATTTAACCCCTCTAAAGAAAGTCCATCCTTAGACCCTTGTATGGGTGAAGTTACCTGGGATCACCTAATAGTGAAAATTTCAATTAGTTTGATGATAATAATTATTATGTAATTTATTATATATAGTTAAGTACTTTTGAGTTAGTGGTAAAATAACGTGACTAGAGAACTTAATTCACATTTACTTTTTTGTTACATATATCTCTCTAACAAAATTACTTTTGTAAAACTTCTCACATATTCAATAATTAGAAATTACAGATCCTCTTTATAACTATAATATCATTGTAACTTGTATGTGCACATTTCTAATGGTATTTGTTTCCTCAAAATCTAGTAGGTCTTGTAGAGGAATGTTTGACTTATATGACATTGTAAATGTTCCTTTTCCTTTTGTGGTGCATTGTTGCAAATGGCTTGAAGCTCATATTAACAAAAAATAAGTCTAGGTTGCGAGTATTTATATATATGCATGGACTTTGTATACCCACTTCAATACCTAACATCAAAATAAAACCCAAATCATGTACAAAACAAAGCAATCCATTTATAGAGTTGATGAACCTTTATAATTTATGCAGTGCCATAACAACTAGCTTGTCAAATTTGTATTATAATAGATATATTTAGAAAAATCATAGAATGTATGTGGAAGATATAAAGTACATAGAAGAGTGATCTAATAAAATTCACAAAGTTAGTTATAAATGTAGGCATGATTTCCATGGTTTAAATCATCGAAACAATTAATAGGTAATTTGGAAAGTGACAAGAAAACAAATCTAATTTGCAAGGGAAATGCACATGCCACTATTAGCAGAAAGCTTAATGCAACACATAGGGAACTATTGGCATGGATATTTTAGGTGATGCACAAGACACTTTTTAAGGCAAGAAAATGGATCTCAACTAGGAAAACCAGCTTCAACAAAATGCATCCAAGGATTGAAGTCCAAGGGAATGTAAGAATGCAAAGATAAAAAAGATAAGTAAAGAAGAAAAACAAAGGAAGATAAAATATCTTCTAGAATGGATAAATATAGGAAAAGGGGAAGAAAAAATATAACTTTGATACCACATGATATGGCCTAAGAAATATGGAATACAGTCAGATTCAAAAACAAGATACTTACTTGCAGAAATTTGAAACTTAAGATTTCATTCAATTTTGATGAGACAAACCTTGAATAAAATACCTTCATCTATATTCTACAAATATTACTATTGGGGTTAATACACATTTTTTCATAGCTTATACCATCAAAACAATTTACTAGTGATTTGGAAAGTTGAAAACACCCCAGATTCAAACTAGGATGGTGATATAGAGAACACCAATATCACAAAGCTTCAAGTAAATACATAAGTTACTACTCCTAGGGAGGTTTAAGGTGATACACAATATACTTTAAGGAAATATTAGGGAGCTCAAAGAAGATAACCAACTTCAAAAAAAAATTGCATCAAGGGAGGCAAGTCCAAGGGAATGTGTACAGGAATGTAAATCTCATAAAAGGTGCAGTTTACTCACAAAACTAATGATGAGTAAATATATCTTGAGATAGAGAAATAGAGGGAAGAGGGGGGATCACAACCGCATTTGATACCACATGATAGTGCCTCACAAATTTCAAAGACTACCAAACTAACAAGCATTCAAATTACTTGTAGAAATATGAAACTAAGGATGTTATTTAATTGCGATGATCTACACATTGAACAAAAGGACTATAGGATAAAAACATTAATATTTATTTCAATTCTCCAACTATAATTGTGCATTTTTATACCTTGATTTGTATTAAACTATCTTCTAAGAACCTTCTATATTCAACATTGCTCTTATACTTCTTCTATATCTAGCCATTTTAATATGAATTTAACAATCTATTTATATGGTATTAGATAATTAGTCATCAAAAGAAATCCAATATTTTCTATCAATAGGAATAAGTAATTTAAAAAAATTGAGCTTTTTTACCTTGGCTTACGTGTGGCCCCATACCTTTTAAAATTGAGAAATATATCTTGTGTAAACATATGAAAGCCTCCTCACTACTAGGCTAGGAGTGAAAAAGAGTATATATCAGGACTATTGTATGCAAAACAACTGGTACCAAAAGGATTATTTTCATAATCACTAATTTATAAACATGCCAAATAGATACACTGAAAATAAAAGAAACTAATTCAATCGATATTTTCAATTTTTTTTGAAAGATATGTCCTCAAATATACACGAGACGACCTAAATTCACAACCCATTGATATATAGAGAAAGAAATAATTTCAGGCCAAATGTTTTAAGAAAAGACAAGATGATAACATGTATTAAATGTATGGAGAATACTATTAACCCAGATGTTAAAATAAACACAATATGAAAATCTACAATAGAATTAGTGTTGGTGATATTTCAATATGAATGTCACCAATAAATTTAGCTCTCACTGTATTAAAAAATATAAAAATTTCCTACTTAATATTCCCAGGAATTTAACGAAATGTTGTTAGATCCGATATAGTTCTATAAGTCAATTTCAAGAGAAAAAATCCAATAGTCATAAGAATAAAAAATATAGTAAGATTCCTTCCTTATCTTTGGGGAATAACAACGTCTTCATGTTGAAAAAAAAAAAAAAAAAATCAATTCACAATGGCAATCTCAGATGCATTCTAGAAAATATGTAAACTCAAATACTTGCAATCAATACGATATTTGTACCAAGATAAACTTGGTGCATTCTACAACATTCATGCGAATGAGATGATCCATCATCTCTTTCATGGTGCATTAGATAAGGAAACTAACACAATCTCATCCAAATTAGGATTTGATATGTACCTAGATGTAATAAAACTCAAAGATTAATATCTATCTCGATTTCACAAAAATGGTTAATGTATGCATTATTGAAACTCTAAATATCGAAACATAATTTAAATGGATTTGGATAATGTATATCTTAATAAATAGGAATATAATTCAAAGAAAACCCAAGTCCCAAGAGCAAGGTTGATGACATAAAATTGAAAACCCAAATCATTGTTCCAATACCTACTATATAAAATTCTTTGTTGTTTAATTTATGAACATAAAAAGGAACTTATGATCATACCTTACATTAGAAGTTCAGGAAAGAGGGTTGTATGAGGGAAATTATGTGTCATTTAAAACACTTATTTTGTCAGGAACCACCACCTACAAATTGTTGCATCTTTGAAGCTCTCTTCCCTTCAATTTTCCAAAAAAATTCATAGATAACCTTTTTTTTCATCATCTTGCATCCTGGAGAGGAAAATAATGATGGGACTAGACCTTCCATGAACTACATAGTTCAATTCACCCTAGCTTTTGCTGAACTCTAGCATATAACATTAAGAAACCACAAAAATGGTGCTAACCTAAATTTTCAAAACAGATCTATGAGAAAATCACAGAAGAACCCAGAATACAACGACTAGTACTATAAGTATAAAGGTCCCCACAATACAATGTTCCCAATAATAAACAAAGAAGCTAGATTACACCATCAAATTCTAGATGGGAAAAAGAAACTATTTTTTCAACTCATATTTTCAACTTATCTCCCTATGGGTTTACTCAAATTTCTAGCGGGAACACTTGTTAGATGAAGAATTTGATTCCTCATCCAACGAGTGCCTAGGTTGCATACGTTTGATGGACCTTTCTACATGAAAATTGAGAAATAAATGAAAAACATGGTTGCAATCACACTTTTTAATGTATTTCTCATTTTTCTTATAGTAGGGTCCATCAAAATTATGTAATATGGGTACTCCTTGGATGATGAATTAAATTTTGCATCCAAGGAGTACTCCTGCTCAAAATTTGAGTAAAAACTTAGGGAGATAAGTTGAAAAAGTAGTTTTATTATTTTATTAATTTTTAATATTTTTAATTTCTTACCCCAAATTTTTTGAATAATCCCCCATGGTTGACATCATTATCTTGAATCCTATTGGTTCTTATAAATTTTATTTTTATTTTACAATTTTCTTAGGTGGCATGTTTTAGACCTAAAAATTTCTATAATGTTTTCTGCATATCAAATGAAGCTTTTATTTCCACACTCTCACAATGAGTTCTCAGAACTACGTTATAAATAAATAGATTCGATATAACACTAGGTTGTTTGATAAATTTACAAAGAGAAAAAACATTATCGTGTTAAATTTCTCATTGTAGGTTTCCAAGAATGAAGTTGTGGGTGAATATGTTGAAGCGAGTACGTATCATGTTTGACGTCGAGCATGCCCTCGTCAATAATTTTTACCCTAGTTACTTTCAGGATGTGGCTATGGAGGCTCTGGTGGTCGTCCACCAGGATATTCATGGGGTTTGGTATCTTTGAGTTCTTGTTGCTCATGGCCTCCCTTTTTTCATAGTCGCAACTACATTACATAACATTTAGGGGTCACTTGAAGTGGATCTCCCCTTGAGGTGGTGCCTATTCATTATTGCATCCAAGGCTGCCTATAATGTCGCCACAATCCACATGCCTCTGCACCCATGTTTTCATGTAGAATGTTGAAGATGGCCCACCCTACACTAATCAACCACGTATGTGTTCCCATGTTTTCTCTACTTTCTCTCCTGTAATGTGAGCACGATGAGAAACCTTGAAACACTCTACTCCAAACCCTATATCACTTGAACCCAAATAGTTAACGATTATGTCAAGTGGATTTGAAACATGTCGCATCAAAATTATTAAGTTGAGTTATTTTAAAAGGGCTTAAGAAGAAATCATAAATTTAAGACAAAATGGATTAAGAAAAAATAATATTTTTAAGAGAAAAGGGGGTTAAGTCGAGACAAAAAAATAAACTGATAATTTTAAGACAAAATGGATTAAACACAATTATTTTAAGACATAATTTTTATTTTTCTTAAATAAATTTATTAAATACCCCTTTCATGTAGTAGTGCATGTATCAATAGCTAACGGTGCAACCAATTATTGTGAGATAAATAGAAAATGCCTCCACAAGTAAATATGGAGACCACACCTTACTCAAATTCAGGAAAAAATCGTTGAGGTAAAGAGATGCATAATAGTAAAGCAAAAATGTAATGTGGATATTGCAGGTGATTTTCCAAAATGGAAAATGGATGTCAGAAACACTAAAGGAAGACGTAATCAATACATGTACAAAATTGATATTTACTAGCACATGTAAATGTTTCTTGGGAGAGTACTTATGGACAAAAATGAGGCTTTGGAAAAAATATTGATGTTGTTGGATGAGCTACATTTTATAAATCTATGTTTGGAAAGGATTAAAGGACACCTAGTTCTCCCTCCAGATACATGATGCTCACCACAGAGTAGTAGAGAACCGGTGAGAAGAGGCCATTTCTCTTGAAGAATTAGATTCTCCTAAACTGAGTTAATGCTCTCTTTTTACTCTACTACTGGTTATTTTTATTTTTATTTTTTTAGTATCTCGAGTATACTAGCGTCCCCAATCCTTAGGCCACTTACTTTTTATGTTGTTATTTTTATTTTCCAAAACAATATCAAATTTTTAATGGTCAAACTCGAATATTTGCAATGTGAGATGTGTCATCGAGTAAGTGTTTTGATTCCTATCGAAGTTTACCACAAACAATGTAATGTTTTATTAAAGTAGAAAAAAAATTCAAATATAGAGAAACATGGGTCAAATCTATAATGGTCAGGATATATAGATATTTTCAACTATAAACAAGATTCAAAGTATTTTATATAGACTAAATGTGAACATGACTAAGTTTTCAACTAATAAAAATAAGACTTCCTTCAATGGTGCAGAGAAATACTACAACATTATTCTAAGGAAAAAAAAGAAAATACTTGATTCATGAGAAGTTAGCTCAAGGGTGAAAGCATCATTTATCTTAATAATTACAAAATGGTCCTTGACTTAATTTCCAACCCTTCCACATATGGTGAGCACTACAAATTTTATCAATAAAAAATTTCGATGAGTATGAGAAAAACCATTTGGGTGATTATAACTTTTGATACAACGCATCCTTAACCAAATTTTATATGTCCAGTTTTATGTCATCTTAAAATTTGCGTTTGTATTATTGGAGCGACCAACTGCATATTCAATAATTTACTTTGTAGTTAAGCCATCCACTAACAATACACTTACTTCCAAATCAAATTATTTGTATGATATATTTAACACCTAGTAATATTAATTAATGTGTGTAGGGTTCAAGGAAACCATTACACCTTGTTGTGGAGTGGGAGTAAATTATAACTATTATGTTAATATTTGGTGTGGAAGAACTAGGACTATCAATGGCACCAATGTGGAGGCCAAATCCTGCAATGACCAGACATTGTATATCATATGGGATGGATTTCACTGGACCGAATATACCAACAGAATGATCACTGAAGCGATTCTAAGGGGAAAATAATTCGTACCTACATTCTCCATTGCACATCAATGTGATCTCCAACCATTTTTATAACCTTCGAATTGATTACTTTTAATAGTTGAAGCAAAGTTGAATTCAAAAATAAATGATAAGGTGAAGTCTACAACTTTAGGATTTTCCATTGCTTCTGCCTCCTCATTTGGGTGGCCCATTAGGGGAATTTTGAGGTCTAAAATGGGTCTCCTAATGAAATTGTCAAATAATAGTGGAAATAATAAAATAATATTAGATAACATCATCAAATGTTATAGGGAAAAAAGAAAAAAAAAAACTTTTGCAACTCGTATTTTCAACTTATCTCCCTATGGGTTTACTCAAATTTTGAGCGAGAACACTTGTTGGATCGAAAATTTGATTCCTCATCCAAGGAGCACCCATGTTGCATACTTTAAATGGACCTTGCTATGCGCAAAATGATAAATACATAAAAATTGTGATTGCAATCACATTTTTCCATTATTTCTCATTTTTCATGTAGCAGGGTCCATCGAAAGTATGCAATATGTGTAATCCTTGGATGAAGAATTAAATTTTTCATCCAACTATTACTCCCGATCGAAATTTTAGTAAAACCTGAGGGTGATAAGTTGAAAATACAAGTTGAAAAAGTAGTTTAACTATTTTATTATTTTTTAATATTTTTACTTTTTTAACCCAAAAATGGTGAATCATCCCTCATGGTTCACATCATCATCTTGAATCCTATCTATTATTATAAAGTTTATTTTTGTTGTATATTTCTCTTAGGACTCCCATTTTAGACCTCAAAGTTCTCTAATGAAAGCTTGCAACGTTACAATGTCCTATGCTTCTTCAATTAATTCATATATATTTTGGAAACATAATAATGACATGTTTTGTTAAAATCATGAATAACCTCCCTTTAGAAAGGGACAATCAACTTGTGCCTCTTAAGGAATTATTCATAGTTGACAACAAATACACATTGGTTGTGTTGAAGGTAATTCGATCAACTGGATATTAGATTTCATACTCCCCCCCCCCCCCCACCCCCCTAGAATTAGGATGTTGAGGATAAGTGTGGTTGGAAGTATTTGACTTATTAAGTTCATTAAGGGTACTCCTCCCACCTCTTCCCCCATAGGAGTTTTCTAAAAATATGTTCTTGGTCCAAGGTATCACTTCCAAACTACCTCCCTAGAATTAACTCATTTTGTTGGATATTGGTTGAAAAGAATATTTTAACAATAGAAAACATGAGAAAAAGAGGTATTTATGGTCCTTCCTTGTGTCCCTTTTCTTAGAATGCTCTTTCCCCAAGGAAGTCTAGTCTTGGGTTTTGTCTCCTCTATCTGATAGATTGATCTAGAAATATTTTACCTTTGGATTCTTCTCCTCATAGTACTTGAAATATGCTAGAATATTAATTTAAAATCCCCTTCTCCAGCAAATCTGAGAGGCATTTCCAAATTTCATTTGATGCAAATTTTGGTTAGAGAAAAATACTAGTAGCATCCCAATTAGTAGCATCGAAAGAATTATACATTAGAGGAAATTTTAGCATAAAAGTGCCCATGAAATTTCATGTAATTTTGATGTCATAGTATGTAAACCAATCAAAATCATGTAAATTTAAAAATATGTTCATGTAAATATTTTGGAGGGAAATAAGAAAAACTACTCTTTCAATTGTATTTTTGGCTTATCTCCTTATAGGTTTACTCAAATTTCAAGTGTAGGCACTCCTTGGATGCATAATCAAATTCTAAATCTAACGAGTACCCATTATGAACTTTTGAGAAGAACCACAATGATAAAAATTCAAGGTACATTGAAAAAATGTGTTGAACATGTTTTTTTAATATAGCTTGAATTTTTTTCAATGTGCGTCTTCTCAAAAGTATGGATAATGGGTACTCGTTGGATGTGAAACTTAATTCTGCATACTACAAGTGCGTACAATTGAAATTTGAGTAAAATTATAAGGAGATAAGCGAAAAATACAATTGAAAAAAGTAGTTTTTTCTTTTCCCTCAATAATTCATAACACTTATTTTATTATTTTAACTATAATTTTATTATTTTTCCTTAGGAGGACACTTTTTAGGATGAAATTTCATCTAGTTCTCGTGCTCATAATTATTTTCGTGCAATACTATGTCTAGAACTATTACCAAGTATGGAATTAATCCTTTTGAAGTTGTATTTCTCTCCAAATTTTCCTTTAATTCAATTAAATCTCAAATTTTAGGAGTTTTTAAACGACCATATGTGCAAGAATGGAATATTCATCTTTAGTGGATGGAATTTAGGATTTGGATGCAAGCCTGATATAACTACATTCTAAACTTCAACTGTGCATCAAAAGGAAATTCAGGGGTGGAAAGAGGGGGAGGGTGTTCACTCAAAATTCACACTAAGAAGGGATGGCTAATCAGTGTGGAGTCAATTTTACAATTTCTCAATCATACATTCATTTATCACGGTTCATAAACACTATATCATTATTTTTCATAATTAATCATCACATAAGTAGCATAACTAGAAGTAACACAAGAAAGCATCACATCACAAGGAGACACATAGTTTTAGGTGGAAACGAAAATGGCAGAAAACAACCAACTATTCCTCTACTTAGTATTTAATTCTTACATCAATTTGTAGGCCCCAAATTATGGGAGGAAAATACCCACATAATATGCAAGGTGTCACTTGTAGTAGGCTACAACCTCATTGCGACACCAATTGCAAAGATGAAAGTAGCTACTCACTATAGGATAGTACATGATTGAGGCTCCAACATGCTCTAGGACCCGAATTGATTGAGGATTCATCCTTGATAATCAACGTGATCCAACGTACTATAGGATCCTACTTGATTAATGATCTAACCTCAGTAATGAGTGGGCTCCAGCCTGCTCTAGGTTCCAACTTAATTGATGCTCCAACCTACTATAGACTCCAACTTAATTTAAGCTCCAACCTTGATAATTAGGGGGATCTAGCCTACTATAGGCTCCAACTTGATTGAAACTTTAACCTTGATATTCAACTTCCTTGTGAACCTCTATTTCATCTCATTTTCAAATTGTATCCACCATCATCATATATTATTTTATTTTCATATAATTATATTTTCATAAACTACATTCACAACCTGAAAAAATTGTCACTGCCATAAAAATTTCTAGTGTAACAACCATTATCTCTACCACACAAACTGCAATCACTACATGTCCATACAACCTGCACCAAAATGGTCATATCGATCACTCCTATTGGCTATCATATTACTCATATTATTCTTCAACCATATGTTCAATCTAGTTATTCAAACCCCTTCTTGTTTACTTCAAATATCCAAAACACTTGCAACATGCTCATATACCTTCAAAATGACCATAAATTTTGGCATCAAATATTTCAAGATGCAACCTCCTTTCTTGAGTGTAAGACTTTAAGAAATTTTTGCAAATCTAGAAATTTGATTCCTCTCTCTCTTTATATATGTAATTACAAATATTTGTGATACCTTAAATTATAAAGAACCTACTATTAATGTAATAAGAATTTGTTGGTTATTTCTTTTTGTTTGATTTATAACCTATTTTAAACTTTTATTGTTATTAATATTTTTTAAATGTTATATATCAACTCCATATTAATAATGGAATAAATTACACACGTCCATGAAAAGTGAAAATATTAATTTAAATTTCCTCATTATTCTTTATATAAAGTTGATATCAAATTATATTATTTAATATGGACACTTAATATTTTATTTATGGCTTGAACTAAAATATTGTTTGTTATTATAGAGGCTCTTTATATAAGACATGTGTCTATGTTAGTTGTTAGAAGTTACATGTAAACATTTTTTAAATTCATTTTTTTTAATATTATATTTTTATTTTTATTAATAAAATTAAGGTAAAAGAACATGATAATATACATATCACATTGAAATATAAGATATAAATGTACTTATAAGTTAAGATCAATTTTACTATATAAATTAAAATAATAATTCTGTAAATATATTTAAATTTAATTAAGAACCACATAAAAATGTAACACTTGCAATATAAAAAAATTATTAACCACAAATACCCACATTTTACTATTGATATTATTGACTTTTAAATAGGTTTTGTTACAATACCAATGGCCAAAATCCATAACTCATTTCAAAATATACATATTTTATTTTAATTTAATTTTATAAAAAAATAAAAATTAAAACTTAATACTTGCAATAAATTTAATTTAGAGTATAACAAGATTCTTAACCATGAATTTGTTACTATAATTGTTTTATTTTATTTTATTTTATATTTTTTAAATTAATGTAAAACTAAAGAGTTATGGGAGCTATGTTGTAGTTGTGTAAATGTTTTTAAAAATTTACATGTAGACTCAATTAAAAAAAAATAAAAGGTTAAAATTAATTTCTTAGAGAGGCTTGGTATAGAGATGTTGTAATGTCCTATAAATATTTTGACTCGGTCAAAACAAAACAAATATTAAATTAAAAATTAAAATATAGTAAAATACCCAATAATGATAATTATCAATAAACCACCAAGAGGTATCAAATCTTTTGAGATGGTTAGAGTGGAAAGATATTTATCCCTCTAGGCATAGATCCAGAGTAGGTTTTAGATGTTAGACATTGATGTAAACACTTTTTAAATTTAACTTTTTATTAATAAAATTAGGAATATTTTTTAGATAAAAGAAAACCATAAGAAGATAAAAAATTTAATATTTACAATATAATAAAATTATTAACCATGAATATTCACCTCCATTTTACCATGGATAATATTAACTTCTAAATGGAATTTGTTACAATATCATGGTTTATCAATACCATATGACAGAAAAACATAACACATTTCAAAATCAAATTATTTTATAAATATTTCATTTTAATTTAATTTTATAACCTTTTTTTTTAATTAAACTCAATACTTACAAACATGATTCTTAACTATGAATATTCGCTCCATTTTACCATGGATATTATTAAATTTCAAATAGGTTTTGTTACAATGCCACTAGTACATTTTCAAATTAGATTTTATAAAAAAGGTACGGGAAGATGTTGAAGTGGTGTAATTGTTTGTAAAAATTTACATATGGGATCAACTATAAAATGATAAAATATTAAAAGTGATTGTCTCTAGAGGCAGTCCAACATGTAGAGATGTTGTAGTTTCCTATAAACATAAACATTTTGAATCAATAAAAATAAAATAAAACTGAAAATTAAAATAAAATAATTAATAATAATAATTATCAATTTTTGACTTGATCAAATGAAAACTAAAAATAAAAAGAATATAAAATATATAATATATAATTAATAATTATAATTATAATTTATTAAAATTAATAATAAAACCAACTTATATCCATCTTAATTCTTCATCAACCAACCACTAATAAGGACCAAATCTCTTGAGATGCAAGCCTCTTTTAGATTGAGAGGGTTTATCCTAATTTTGAAGGTTGCCAAGAAATACTTGAGGCTACACATGCTTCCTAGGAAATTTCCATGCCTATTGTGGCTAATTTCCTTATACTATTTCAAAAACATACAAGGATAAAAGGAAGGAAAAAAAATACTGATCCATATGTAACATCAATCAACGTTGACTTTGGGATGAAGTTCATTAAAGGAGGGAGTATGTAATACTTCATATTATTAGTGAGATAATAACAACAACAACAACAAAAACAATAATAATAATAATAATTATGAAAAGACTAATATTATAATAATAATGTATGATCAAAAGTGGAGCATTTGCATAGAATCATTCCCTACATTTTTAGGAAATGTAGTTCTAGTTAATGTTTGAAGAGAAGGATAGGAGGAATCTTTCTCCTAGAGAATTATTAGCAAGAAGAATTATACATTTTTAAAAGTAGCTAAAATTTATAGTTTAGTTGAGTATATTTTTGGATCGAGACTCGCCACTATGATGTTTGTTGTAGTTAACAGGATTCTCCATCCTATTTTTTGTGGTTAACGGGATTAAGGACAATTTGACATTCATAAAAATATAAGTTGGGTTATTCAACTCTTAGGTAAGATTCTTCTAAATCACTTCTTATATTAATTATTAAACTAACAATTAGATTTCCTTTAGAGGTTAACTAAGGGCTATAAATTTTGGTGTCAAATTTAATTTCATGCACAACATTATATCTGCAATTCTAGACATTGCACTCACCTTCCATCTTCAAAATTTGATAAAAACAAAGGTTTACTTTTGGAATGAGAAAAGTTATATTGGCTTCTATATTTTTGAATGATAGAGTAAGAGACTCAACCATTTTTTATACTTCCTCCACAACCTACATCATGTTGGAGTTTACCATGGGACCATTGGGTCCACCAAAGAGGCTACTAAACAACTATCTCACATAATTAGTGTTTTGAAAAGAATATGAGGATAGGTGTCACAAGTAATGATTTGCATCCAAATAAAAAACAAAATTTATTACAAAATGACACCATGAAAAACATCATTACAAAAATATTGCATTGAGCTATACCTATCACAATGGTGTTGGGAGGCATTAAGCATTGGTTTCTAATCAATGGGAGTATTACACCTTAATAAGTATTAGTATAGTAAAGAAATTCTAGAATTCATAGATATTACAAATTGTGTAGGAATTTTGTTATGTACATTGCAAATGCTAGGATTTGCATCTAAATATAGATTTTATAAGGTCCTAAGGATATAATAATTCTATGTTATCTATATTTGTAATATGTTGAAGGATTTCCAACAATAATACTTGACTAAATCTTTCATGAACCAAATTAAGTAGGATAGATCATATTCTTAATTGTAATATCCAATCCGTATGGAAGCTTGGTTTCAGATGTGCACATGGAATTTCCAGTATGGCTGAAGGTATTTGGAATAAGATTCCATATACATATGTTTCCTAATATAATACTACTTGAATGGGTATGAATAGAGGTTACAAGGATTTCCAACCAAGTATTCATAGGTGTACTCATGGAACGACAAATATCTATGTTATTTAAAGATGTTAGAACATAGTTATAGCCTAAAATACGTTTCTAAAACTGGACAATGTGTTGCCAAAAGAATGTGTTATAATATCATTTATATCATTCCACGCTAATACAATATATTTAAAAAATATAATATAACTACTGAAAAAAAATAAAAAAAGGCAAAGAAGGAGTTATAGTCACAAAAGAATAATAAAAAGAGAAAAATAGAAAAACAATAGTAGTGAAAGATATTTGTTAATCTTCCAAACTAGACACAATGTTCACTTACCTCTTTAAAAGAGAAATATCCAACTTAAATAGAGATCTTAATACAATAATATTCATTCAACCATTAATAACATAATTTGTAATACAATGTATAATTTTCAATTGACAAAACATTTTAACTATCTAAAAGACCCCATTAATGCAACCTCTACTAATAAATAAATTTTTTTTTTTAAAGACCAACACTTTTAATGAGACCTCCACTAATAAATAATAGACATTTTTTGGGACAATTTTTTTTTAAAAACCTTGATTTCACAATTTACTACCTTATTTAATAGATACAGGCTTCAATATACTAAGTAACCGTAACAATTTATTCGGCTAACTAAAAAAATTAAAATGAAACTTTATTATAATTCAAGAATACTCTATTCATAAATATCAAATTAATTAATAAAACATATATAGATAACTTCCTACACAAAAAATTGTCCATTATAAAAAGGGACCCAAGTACCCTTTCACCTTTATGCCTTTATCTATTTTCAAAATCTTCCTTTAAATATATCGTAAAACATATACCATAAAATTGACATAACTTTCCTAAAGACACTTCTATTTGCCTACCTCAATGACCAAAACATGAATGGATGTACTGTGCACACAACACATGATCCTTTGGTCATAAAACCAAGTACAATTTCTTCGTATTGATCTCGTCCACCAATATGAGATACGCTGTTAAGAGCAAACATGCCAACTATAAAATTAACGGTTCAATTTTATAGTTTGTGATATAAACAACACACGTCATATTAATACCACATGGGACAGTTCATTGTTGCTAATAATAAATGGCTTTTCTACTCATCACTGTCGACCATACAAAGATCATAAATAATTCCTCGAATGAAAAACATATTCTTTTGATAATGTCACGTTAGACAAAGCACATTGATAGTCTAACCAAAAATTGGTCAATAGTGAGGAAGTTTCTATTCTAATATTATAATTTTAAATTAATTACTTTTTAAGTACGGTTGGAATATTGAAAATTCCAGAATAACAATGGAGAGAGTAAAATCCCCTCTTCAACACAGAAAAATTAAAATTTTTCACTCACAGGAAATAGAGTTTTAACTCAGAAAACAAACTTTTATTCCATAAAAAAATAACTGTTATAAATTCTTCCTCTAACAGAGGGATTCAAAATCGTGACTGCTGCTACAACACAGTGCATAGAGCCTTCACTGTCACTCAAACGAAACACTCTGTCTCTCTGAAAAATACGCTGTTGTGTATTTTATTCACGCTCTGTCTCACAAAATAAAATGCTCTGTTTTTTTAATTCGCACTGTTGTGCATAAAAAACAAATTTCTATTGCCTCTCGGGCCTTTTACATTATATATGTCGCGCATATATTATAACATAAAAAAAAAACATATAAACTTATCGGGTCTACATGTTTAAAACAAACAAATGCGCCATAAAACAAAAGTTCTAATCGCCGATTGGAAAACGGATGCAATGGACATGTTTTAAATCTGCCCTATATTTAAATCGAGTCCGTGCCATATAACAAAACATGCGACCATTTAAAAACTGCGATTGTGATTGAACTACGGATGCGATGTAACATATATGTTATACCATATAACTGCGTCAGGTCCGGAACTTTCAAACAAATCACATGACTCGTCGATCTTCCGATTGCGATTGGAACCTGGACATGATGTAACAAATAAACTCCGCCATATAACGCATGGTCGGGTCCGCCTCTTGCTCAGTGCAATCGGGGCATAACAAAAGGTCCTCCCGATTGCGATGTTGCGATTCAATTTAAAAAATGTCGCGTGGTCTGTGGGACCACCCGCGGGCCTCGACTTAAAGTGGAGGGCGATTATAATATTACATGTGATTTATGTGATCGCATCGGCCTAAAACAAAAGGCTGTGGTTTGTATATTCGTTCCACTTGCAGAACTCACCACATCAACAAGACACTTGCAGGAATATCTTACGATTATCGCCTCTTCCATTTACTCCGCCAATTATATTGGTAAGGCTTTAAAGCCTGTTCCAATCTGTAATCAAAGCTCTGCCTGCTGGCGAGACTTTGAGTCTTGGCATTAAACTCTGTTGTTTAATAAAAACGGCTACTGCCTTATAAAATATCAAAGGGATAAAATCCCATCTGTTCTGTACTACACCTGTGGAGCTTTCCAATCCTTTTGCAATTTTCATTAAGACAGCGGCAACCGCCTTTGCTAAGGCTTTCAATGTGCCGTTGATCTTTCACTTCTTCCATTACTGTTGATTGACTTCAGCAGTTGGAATTAATTTCCAACACTCCTCCTTAATTTCAACTGCTGGGTTTTTCTGCATACCCAGGCATTTCCTGAAATGTTCAAAGCTTCTCTGCGCAAGTGGCTTTGTGAGGATATCTACAAATTGATCCTCTGTTCTGCAATGTTGCAAAACTATCTCACCATTGTTAACCAATTCACGTATGAAGTGAAACTTGGTGTCAATGTGCTTTGTCCTTTTATGAAAAACTGAATTTTTAGACAATGAAATAGCTAAGCTATTGTCACAAAAGATCACTATCCCTTTTACCTGTTCTTGGCATAAAATTCTCAACATTTTTCTCATCCAAACTGCTTGACATGTTGCTGTTGTAGTTGCCACATATTCTGCCTCTGCGGTGGACAACGCTACAATGGGATGTTTCTTAGAAGCCCATGAAATGGCTCCTGAACCCATGTGAAAAACATAACCAGAAGTGCTCTTCCGATCATCTACACTTCCAGCCCAATCACTATCAGTGTATCCAACTAAATCTGAACATTCTGAAGCAGTATATAAAATACCAAACTTTTTTGTACCTTTAACATACCTCGGAATTCTTTTTGTTGCCTGGCAATGTGCATCCTTTGGCTTTTCCATGAATCTAGAAATCAAACTAACAGCATGCATTATGTCCGGCCTAGTTGCAGTCAAATACATAAGGCTGCCAACTATGCTCTTGTATAAGCTAGGATCAAAATCCTTGCTGTTGTCCTCTCTGCTGAGTTTTAATCCCATCACTGTGGGAGTGATCGCTTCTTTGCTTTCCTGCATGTTAAATCTTTCAAGCACCTCATTCACATACTTTTCCTGTAAGATAAAAATCTCATTTTCATATTTTTCTACTTCTATTCCTAAGAAGTATCTCAACAAACCCATGTTAGTCATTTCAAATTCTTCTTTCATGACTGTTTTAAAATGTTCAATAAGGTAATCATCATTACTTGTAAAAATAACATCATCAACATATAAAACTACAATCAATATTTTTCCATCTTTTTCTTCGATGTAGAGAGTGGGTTCTCCCTCACACTTTTCAAAGCCATTTTCCAGTAGATATGAATATATCCTACTGTACCACGTTCTTGGCGCTTGCTTCAGCCCATAAAGAGCTTTCTTCAACTTGCACACTTTGTGCTCTTGGCCTTTCTTTTCATAGCCGAGAGGTTGTTCAATGTAAACCTCTTCCATTAACACTCCGTTTAGGAATGATGACTTCACGTCCATTTGGTAAAATTTCCACTTATTTTGCACTGGTATGGACAACACTGCTCTCACGATTTCCATTCTAGCAACCGGTGCGAAAGTTTCCTGATAATCTATCCCATGCTTCTGCTTATAACCTTTGACAACAAGTCTTGCCTCATGTCTCTCTATTTTGCCTTCAACATTACTCTTGGTCTTGTAGACCCATTTAACTCCAATGACATCTTTACCTTTTGGGAGTTCAACCAAATCCCAAGTCTTGTTTCTTTCTATGGTATTTATTTCCTCATCCATAGCTTCTATTCATTTATCATTCTTGATAGCTTCTTCGAAATCAACAGGATCATCAACAGGACAATATAAAGCAAACAAGGAATTTATACCTTCATTTGCTATATCTTTTTCATAAATATCTTTCAAACTTCTGAATTTATTACCTTTTTCATTAGATGTACAAATGATTGAAGAAGCACTTAAATTTCCTCCTTGTGGTGTGCTTGGAGAAGCACTGTCATTTCTCCTCAAGGGTGTGCTCTGTTGCTCTTGGGTTGGCGCTGTTGTTTGGGGATGTATTTCAGCCAACTCATCATTATTCTCATCATGAGATAAACAGTGTTTAACATTCACTGTTTTCTCTATGCTTCCATCCCAAGCTTCCTCTTCAATAAACTGAACATCTCTGCTCACAATAAACTTCTTGGTGGATGGGTTATACAACCTATAGGCCTTGGATTCCTTACTGTATCCAATGAAAATACATTTCTCCCCCTTGTTGTCCAACTTCTTTCTTAGCTGATCTGGAATGTGTGCATAAGCCACACATCCAAAAACCTTCATGTGTGTGACACTTTGCTTTGTGCCACTCCATGCCTCTTTCGGCACTTTGTTCATTACTGCTTTTGTAGGGCATCTATTCAAAATGTACGCTGCACAATGTACAACTTTAGCCCAATAATCATTAGACAAATGCTTTACCTTTAACATACTTCTTGCCATGTCCATTATGGTTCTATTCTTCCTTTCGGCTACTCCATTTTGTTGCGGAGTATATCTCGTTGTAAATTGCTTATGAATCCCATTTTCTCTACCAAAACGTAGAAAATCTCTAGAGATATACTCACCTCCTCTGTCATTCCTTAGGAATTTGATGTGCAACCCACTCTGGTTCTCAACAAGTGCTTTGAAATTGCAAAATTTTTCAAACACTTCACTTTTGTTTTTCAAAAAATAAACCCAAGTTTTTCTTGTAAAATCATCTATGAATGTTAACACATAGTGGCTTCTTGCAAGCGATGGAGTTTGCATCGGTCCACACAAATCAGAGTGGACAATTTCTAAGGGTGCCTTTTCCCTTATGCTTTTCCCGGAAGGAAAACTTTCTCTGTGTTGTTTCCCCAAGATACAACCTTTAAAAAGGTTGTCTGGTTTCTCTATCAATGGTAAACCACTTACCATTCCTTTTCTGTTCAACAAATTAAGACATCCAAAGTTGAGATGTCCAAATCTCAAGTGCCATAACCAATTATCATCTTTTGGTTCGCTTTGGAAAGTCTCTTGTGCCACTGCTGCTATCTTTTCTTCATTCTTCAAGTCAGCTCTCATTCTGAGAGGGAACATCTTGTTCTTTGTCATCTTCACTTCAGCAATACACTGTTCGCTGGGTGGTTTATCCATGATGATACAAACATCATCCTCAAAGAAAACATTATACTCCTTATGGAAAAGTTGTCCAATACTTAAGAGGTTACACTTCATTCCTGGAACATAATAAATATCTACTATGGATTTCTTTGCACCTTTCCTTGTTAAAACATTTACATCTCCTTTTCCCATAACAGAAACTTTGCTACCAGTTCCTAGTGTGACTTGTGACTTCACACTCTCATCTAACATAGAAAACATTGCTAAGTTTCCTGTCATATGGTTACTACAACCAGAGTCTAGAAACCATAAATCCTCATTTTTTTCTTCAGCGATATTACAAGCAAAAAACAAATTATTTTGGCTGATATTTTCTCTAGTGAAATTTGCACTAGTTCTATTTACAATATCATTCTGCTTCTTTCTACATTCATTAGCATAATGACCATATTTTTTACAATAGTGACATTGGAAATTGGATTTATCATACCTCTGACCTTGAGCATTCTGCTGACCACTCCGCTGGCTGCTGCCTTGGCCGTGGCTGTGACTTTGACTGTTGCACCTTCCATGTGAATGTGAAGAGATGTTCCTTCCACCTCTATTTTGGCTTCTGCCTCTTCCTCTTTTGTTTTCTTTGCCATGCCCTCTTCCTCTTCCGAAAGACATCTGGGTCTTAAAGGCATGTTCAAGAGATGAGTTTTCACTTCTACCCAATCTCTATTCATAGGTCATCAGTGATGCATGTAGTTCATCGACTGAAAATTTTGTGAGATCCTTAGTCTCCTCTATGGTGGTGACAATCACATCGAATCTTGAGGGTAAACTTCTCAAGAGTTTTTCCACAATCCTCTTGTATTCAAGAGTCTCTCCATGAGATCTTATTTGTGTGACCATTCCAATCACATGAGTGAAGAATGAGTCAATAGTATCTGACTCTTTCATACAGAGAGTCTCAAAGTCTCTCCTCAGCAACTGAAGTTTTGTTGTCTTCACTTTTTCCATGTCTTGATAGGATGTCTTGAGAGTTTCCCATGCTTCTCTGAATCTCTTGGCTGCTGCTATCCTCGAAAACACACTCTCATGCACTGCTTGATACAAAAAGAAAAGAGCTTTGGAGTCTTTCTTCTTATTGTTCTTCAACATCTCTCTTTCTGCCTGAGTTAACATATTAAACTCATGTTCATCTGCTGGCTCTTCAAAGCCTTCCTCAACAAATTCCCATAAGTCTTGGGAGACAAATAATGCTTTCATAGTTATTGACCAGTACTCATAATTTCTCCCATTAAACATTGGGAGATGGATATTTCCCATACCCATACCAGTGCTGGCTCAAGCCATTCTGCACTCTTAACTATGATTCAAAAAACACTTGACTGTGTATCTAAAATTAACTCACTGTTCTGCAACATTAACACAGAAATTGTATAGAGAAATACTTTTGGATTCTTTTGGCTGAGTCTTCACACTGCTGGAGAAGCTGCTGCAACAAAGAACTTCTTTCCTTCAGCTTCTTTGACTTTCAAAGAGCTTGGACTAGCTCCGATACCATGTTGGAATATTGAAAATTCCAGAATAACAATGGAGAGAGTAAACTCCCCTCTTCAACACAGAGAAATTAAAATTTTTCACTCACACGAGACAAAGTTTCAACTCAGAAAACAAACTTTTATTCCATAAAAAAATCTCTGTTACAAATTATTCCTCTAACAGAGGGATTCAAAATCGTGACTGCTGCTACAACACAATGCACAGAGCCTTCACTGTCGCTCAAACGAAACACTCTGTCTCTCTGAAAAATAAATCGCTGTGTATTTTATTCATGCTCTGTCTCACAAAATAAAATGCTTTGTTTTTTTTAATTCGCACTGCTGTGCATAAAAAACAAATTTCTATTGCCTCTTGGGCCTTTTACATTATATATGCCGCGCATATATTATAACATAAAAACAAAAAATATAAACTTATCGGGTCCGCATGTTTAAAACAAACAAATGCGCCATAAAACAAAAGTTCCAATCGCCGATTGGCAAACAGATGCGATGGACATGTTTTAAATCCGCCCTATATTTAAATCGGGTCCGTGCCATATAACAAAACACGCGACCATTTAAAAACTGCGATTGCGATTGAACCGCGGATACGATGTAACATATATGTTATACCATATAACTGCGTGGGGTCCGGAACTTTCAAACAAATCGCATGACCCGTCGATCTTCCGATTGCAATTGGAATCTAGACGCGATGTAACAAATAAACTCCGCCATATAACGCATGGTCGGGTCCGCCTCTTGGTCAATGCAATCTGGGTATAACAAAAGGTTCTCCCGATTGCGATGTTGGGATTCAATTTAAACAACGCCGCGTGGTCTATGGGACCACCCGCGGGCCTCAACTTAATGTGGAGGGCGATTACAATATTACATGTGATTTATGTGATCGCATCGGCTTAAAACAAAAGGTTGTGGTTTGTATATTCGTTTCGCTTGCGGAACTCACCACATCAACAAAACACTTGCAGGAATATCTTGCGATTACCACCTATTCCATTTACTCCGCCGATTATATTAGTAAGGCTTTAAAGCCTGTTCCAATCTGTAATCAAAGCTCTGCCTACTGGCGAGACTTTGAGTCTTGGCATTAAACTCCGCTGTTTAATAAAAACGGCTACCGCCTTATAAAATATCAAAGGGATCAAATCTCATCTATTCTGTACTACACTTATGGAGCTTTCCAATCCTTTTGCAATTTTCATTAAGACAACAACAATCGCCTTTGCTAAGGCTTTCAATGTGCCACTGATCCTTCACTTCTGCCATTACTGCTGATTGACTTCAGCAGTTGGAATTAATTTCCAACAAATACGTCATTAAAAATTTTAACGTATTTTTAAAATTTTATGTATTTGCGAAATAAGATATTTACACCAAAATTTAAAAAAAAGTATTAACGTAGATTTGAATTTTTGACGGTAGAATGTTTTGATGACGTAAAACCTCGACAAAATGTTCCAACTTATAAATTTAAGAGTTAAAATCAACTGAAAATCATTTTAATTTCAGTGGATAAATAATGAATCAGTTATTTCAATGAATATTGAATTGGTTTAATATTATTATTTCATTATAATTAAATATGATTTATTTATTTATTATTCTGAACGTACAACGAATCAATATCAACGTAAAACAGCATCCCTGGATAAGGATATTACGTGGTTAAGTTTGTCCACACTTTTTTACCCGGGACTTTTTATGGCTTTTCGTGTAAAGATGGATCCAACTGTGTAGATGTTATTTCCTGGGAAAAGCATAACGATCCAAAATCTGTCACTACATTTTCACATGGAAATTACGTGGGTTTTCAACATAGCATCTGTCACTACATTTTCACACATGGAAATTTGCGTGGGTTTTAAACCTATGCTAACTTTGTCGACCTTGTTTCGCGGGAGAAGCATGACCAGCCAAAGCTGTACCCCTTACGAAATATGGATTTTTTGAATCGTATTGATGTTATTCCCACAGAGAATAATAATGTTTACCTATTGAGGTAGAAAATGCAATGGATTAATTACTATTTTTTAATTGCAAACCCAGATTATACCATATATATCTATTTCTGTAATATATCCAATACTCCCATTAATTTTACAGAAAAAGGGCCAATTCCTTGCACCTACATCCAACTATTTCCAACATATTTTCCACATCGATCCAGGAGTGATGACGTCTGCCTTCCTTCACATTTTTTGTGCGTCGGTCTACCATTTTGACCATTGCCAACGAAGTTTTTAATGTATTTACAACAGCGGGGCATGTATGAATGCCAATTACAATATTTTCGGCCATACTTATATATTAGGCCTGCACCCCGTCAGCTTCAAGGCGCAAGAATCTGATCTCTGCCTTTCTCTTCCAATCCATTGGAAGCCTTTGCATTTGATCACTATTATTGCGCCTGATCTATCCATGTTGAGCATTAATGGATCGCTGCCACAGTAATGCATTATTGCTTTTAAATGCATTCATTCTGATGGCAGGCCTCTTTGCCGATACCTAGTCACTGCCGCTGCAACTTTCCTGCAATATTTAACTTCGGGGACTCGACCTCTAATACCGGTGCTATTCACTTTGCCTTCCCTTATAATGAGGCTGCAGAGAATCCTCCCTATGGACAAACCTACTTCGGCAGACCTGTATATCGTTACAGTGATGGACGCCTCTCTATTGATTTCTTCGGTATGTTGTTGATTACAGTTTGCATTTTCTCTGTAAACAAGAAATTCTTTTAATTTTAAGGTCACTGTCTAGCTTAATATTGATAATTTTATGATAATGTTATTTTATACAGCAACGGCGCTGGGAATGCCATTTCTGAGTCCATACTTGCAGAGTGTGGGCACTAGCTATGGGAATGGAGCCAACTTTGCAGCCTCCGGTGCCACTGCAAATAACATCAATTCTTTCATTGCTCCAATTTCTCTCCCTGTTCAGATCAATCAGTTCAAGATCTTCAAGCAGCAGGTCATGGCCACCATCAATGCAAGAGGTAATAATGCAATATTCGTGGCTAAGTTGTTAGGACCAAGGTATAAAATGTTGGGACCTAATGTAGATGGAAAGATTTGGTGGGTATAATTTTCCTTTTTCTTTGGACAGGTGCTCAAAGCTATCTTCCAAGTGCAGATGCATTTGAGAAGGGAATTTATATGCTAGAAATTGGAGGAAATGACTTCAGTTATGCATACAAGAACCTTAATTTGAGCCCAAGTCAGATCACAACGAGCGTTCTTCCCAACGTGACCAGGTCTATTTCAGATGCTGTCCAGGTATTAACTATCACGATTTCGGTGAACAAACTCTTTTGATTCACGTAGCCACGATCAATCTTCACATGAATTATAGATCCAGTAAATTATAATTCTCGTCCATGGTGTTTGTGCGGTGGATCCAGGAGCTATACAATGAAGGGTCGAGAACGATTTTAGTAAAGAACGTTGGACCTCAAGGCTGCCAGCCCTACTGGCTCTCTCTTGCCCCCAATGATTTTGACAAGTACAACTGCTCTATTTCGTACAATCGTGCAGTCCAATACTACAACATTCTGCTCAGAAAAAAACTTGGTTCCCTCAGAAGTCGACTCAAGGGTGCAAACATCATCTAAAAAAATGAGAACTGTGGACATTCCGAGCCCTGATTCTGAAAATCTACACCAGAGAAATCTACAATCCATTATCATCTATATTAATAATTATAACATGGTCTTAATGTCTAACCCTTCCACTTATGGTGCGTACTGCAAATTTGATCACTTAATTAACAATTTGGATCAGCATGGTAAAAAAAAATTGCATGATTGTAATTTCTGATAGAACACATCCTTAATCCGGTTTTATAATGTTCAGTTTTATGTTGCATTTTAATTATTAGAGCGACCAGCCGCAGAGTCAATCGTTTACTCTGTAGTTGAGACATCTACTGACCTGAATCTACAATACAGTTTTGTGATCTAATACCAATATTAATTGATGCAGGATTCAAGGAAACCATTAAAGTTTGCTTTGGAGTGGGAGGAAATTATAACTACGATGCCAATATTTGGTGCGGAAGCACAGGGATTATCAATGGGGCGACTGTGGAGGCCAAAGCCTGCGCCGATCCGGCGTCGTATATCATTTGGGATGGAGTTCACTGGACCGAACATGCCAACAGACTGCTTGCCCAAGCGATTCTCGGAGGCAAATACTTCGAACCTGCATTCTCCATTGCCAATCAATGCGATCTCCAACCATTTTGATAACCTTCGAATTGATTAGTTTTAGCTTTTAATAACGGAAGCGTAAAGCCGAATTCTTTTTCTGAGAAAGAAAGCGCAAAGCGGATTTCGAAAATAAGATCAAGTCTGCAGTCTTAGAATTTCCCATGGCCGCAGTGGACTGTAGTGCTTTTAGGCCCATATTATGATCATCTGTCTCAATTGTTTGGCTTAGAGCGAGGTGCTCACTGATTTGACAAGGAAATTTGTTTAATTCTGTAACCATCTGTTGTTTTAATTTTTCACTCATTTTCAAGCACGGCATTGATGCGTCACTGGATTGCTATGACATGCATTTCAGATGTTCTTTTTCCATTACTGTAGTGTGAATAGTGCCGGTTTAGGCTTGCCACGGATAAGTTTCGTAAAATCCATCTCCAACATGTTTAGGACAGGGTTTAAATTTGAATCTGACGCAGTATTTTCCATGGTATACCTATTGGACTCAGACATAGGTACACACTTTTACTATGTATTGTAGTATATATAATACATGATGATGATAAAAAGCGAAGTTGTTTGTTTTTGTTTATTAATATAATAATGGTATGTAATTCAAAATGATAGATAAATTTAACTATTTTGATTTCTTAAAAGTAGATTTAACTTTCTACAACACACTTATGGATGGTTACATAAAGGATTTGAAATTTTTTAACATAACCAACATCTCATACACATAATAAAATTTAAAGTGCAAAAGATAAACATTAAAATTCTTGGTACTATTGATTTTGGAAAAGTTAAATAATTAGAATTTTTAAAATGATATTTTTTTATTTATTTTGATTAAAATTAAAATTAATATAAATTTATCTAATTTCAATTAAAATTAATCAAAATTTTAAAAATACTACTTTTTATTTTGTTTGGTTAAAAACATATTCACTTAGAACGTGCACTCTTAGTCTATATAAAATACTTTGAATGTTGTATTTACTTGAAAATATCTATATATCATGACCATTATACATTTCTTATGTTCTTTCTATTTTTTTCTTTTCAAGTTTAATAAAATATTATATTGTGTGTGGTAAATTATGATAGTAATCAAAATACTTATTTCATGGAGTTTTTCATATTGCAAATATTAGAGTTTGAGCATTGAAAAATTGATATTGTTTTGGAAAATCAAAATTATAATATAAAAAAAAATGACATGACTTAAGAATTGAGGAGACTAGCATACTTGAGATACTTAAAAAAAAAACTACTTGTAGAGTAAAAAGAGAGCATTAACCCACTTTAGGAGAATCTAGTTCTTCTAGAGAAATGGGCTCTTCTCACCGAATCTCTATTACTCTATGGTGAGCATCCTCGATCTAGAGGGAGGCCTAGGTGGCCTTCAATCACCATAAAGTGTAGTTCATCCAACATCATTAATATTTCCTCCAAAAACATCATTTTTGTGCATAAGTACTCCCTCAAGCAGCATTAACATGTAGTAAATATCAATTTTGTACATGTATTAATTGAGTCTGATTGAGTCGTCTTCTTCTGGTGTTTGTGATATCCATTTTATGTTTTTTTGAAGTCACCTACAATTTTCACATTACATTTTTGTTTTACTATTAATGCTTTACTATTGAGTTGAAAATAATGGAGAAATATGTATTATTGGAGAGAGTTTGTTTCACAGTTGTGCATGTGTCTTTGATTAGGATTAGTTTCTATTTTCTAGGAGACAATTCTAATCTCTCTAAAATGATGTAAATTTATATATTTGTCATTTGTGATTATTTGAACAACATAGTTCTGCGTGGGAAATCTCTAGATGTAGCTCGCTCAACTGTGAGTTGCTAGTTTCATCTTCCATTTTTAACATGGTATCAAAACTGGTGAGCCTTGGTAGCTAAAGTGTGTGCCTTGGTAGCATATTTAAATCTCTTGGTGGCTGAAAACCCTTACCTTGGTGCCTGAATTGAGATCCTTAGTGGAAGTGCAGAGCCTTGGTGACTAGATTGTGAGTGTTGGTGGATGAAGAATTGAGAGCCTTGGTTGCTAGAGAGAGGCGTTGTCGAGATATCCTCAGTGGCAAAAGAAGTTGCTACAAAAATTTATTTTTTTTGCAAAGTCAGACCAGCGCAGCATTTTTCCCTCACTCTCGCACTAGTCAACATGGGGATCATCCCGAAATTTTGGATTAATTCTCGCGTTGATGCCCCTTTACTTAAAATGAACGGTTTCATCGCAGATCAAAAGCACAAATCTGATACCTAATTCCCGTGCTGCTGCTCATGTTTTTGTTTGAGGCCGACAGTGCTTCATTCGAGGTCGTGATCACTTGATAAATCACTGGAGTGGTTGTGTCTTGTCTCAGAGTTGTTGGCCGATGATGTGGAATTATTGTGTGTAGTTAGAGATTCAACCATGGTTAAGCGTTGAAGCGACGAATGCTTGCAGAACCTAAAGCAGTCGGTGCAATTCTTGTCGCTGCAGTTGATCGAGCATTGGTGTCCCAATTCATTGGACCCCAAAACAAAAAAAAGCTTCTGCTCCAGTTTAACCAGTGTCGTGATCATTTGAGGCTGAGAGATTGGGGCTTCCGTGACTGAGATCGTTTGAAGCCAGATCGCTCCAGAGGGCAGTTGTCATCAGTGTGGTGACTTCGGTCATTTTTTCTGAGATTGCACTAACCGTGAAGGCTGAGGTAAATTGATAAAAGTATGGTTTTGGATACCTTTTTTTTTTTGTGGCAAGGATGCCAAGATCCTTTGGTGTGTTGGAATGTGTTCTGTGGTGCCTCCACGCAGAACAAAGATTCCATAGAAGACCTCGATCGATTATGGCCATTGCATTTGAAATATTGGTTAACGACCTCCAACAGCAAAGTTGACAATGGATTCTATTGAGACTGTCAACATTTTCATTTCATGCACTGCGCAGAGAATCAAAACTACTCTACAGAAAAGGTAGCTTAAATATCTGGATCGATCCTTCACAATCTTTCACGCAGGATGTCGAGTCTTGGTATATTGCCGATATTATCTTCAATAGTGATTCGATCCGATCTCATTCACTTTCAGCAAACCACCGTACCACTGTCCCTTGTATTTTTGAGGTTGAAGACCACTCCAAGAAACTTGAAGATCGCATCAGAGATCCATCCCTTTTGCACTTTCTTTTTTCTTTTAAGATTTAGATCACTAGTATTAGTGTAGCTTCATTTTTTGCTAGATTGATTGTTGGCGATTGAGTATCTTGATATAGATCCATAAATCTATCCTTTCATAATGAATAAACACATTGCAGAAGCGTACCTTAATGAGAGCCTTTCATAATGAATAAACACATTGGAGAAGCGTACTTGAATATGAGAGCACTAAGCGTTATGGGACAAATTACACCAATTGGAAGTTCAAATTGCAAACACTTCTCGAGGGTTCGAGTGCGTGGGTAATTGAAAATGGAGATGAAAAGAATACAACTATAGCCAGAGGTGGAACAACTACAGCAATTCAAGATTCAGAAAAAAGGGAGAAAAAAGCGAAGGCGTTTCTGAAGATGTTAGTGAAGGACAAAATCATCCCTCACATCAGAGAGTGCAAATATGCCAATGATATTTGGGTGACTCTCAAGGATTTGTATGAGACAAAGAATACAAATCACATACTATTCTTGAAGAGTAAAATCCTCTCTATCAGAATGGAGGAGAATGAATCTATTGTTGCATTCATCTCTGGGATCAAAGAGCTTAAAGATAAGTTGGAAGATATAGGGGAGAAAGTGTCGAATACTAATATTCTCATGATTACCTTGAATGGTATGACTGATGATTATCAAATTTTTATTATAGGTTCGGTAGCAAGGGAGAAATATCCACCCTTTGAAGAGTTCATAGGGATTTTGATGGAGGAAGAAGAGAGGGAGATGAATCTGAAGCCTCAAAATGCAGACCTCGCATTGATGGCGAAGAAAAAATCTTTGAAAGGGAAACCACGAGAAGGAAAAAAATTTGGTTGTACACTCCAAAAAAACCATTTCAAGTTATGTCTTCGACCAAGAATGATTCAAGAGTCAAGTGTTTTTATTGTGGTAAAACTAGTCACATTGCTAGAAATTATTATAAGAAGAAGACTCATGAAACCCGACACAGAAAAAAGAGGCATGCATGACACTTTGCTAACAAAGATCAAAATCATGATCTACTAGCCTGGATCCATATTTTTGGAATTTAATTCCAACTGCACGCAGACCAGAGACGGAAAAGTTTAAGTCTGATGTGAATTTGGGAAATGACAGCAACGACAGTGGTAATATCCAGTTTATATCTTCACGCAACCACATATCCTTATCTGTAGCAACCACCAGAAATGAATTCTGCACCAACAACTTCTAAATTAAATTAACACGGAGCCAGCAACATTCCAGGGGCATCCAGAAATGAGCAGCAAAAGGGGAAGGCAACCCACCGAAGGAGGTGACATCACCTTCCTTCGGACCAATCAAATCATTTTCGAGGGGAAATGAAATTGGCTCTACCATAATGGTTGAAGCCCACGGAAAGTTTATTTATTTATTTTTATTTACCGCGGTACATTTCATTTTTAACTTGGATTATATATATTTCATAATATATATTGTAAATATTTTATATTTACAATATATATGAATATTGTAATGTTTTATATATATATGCCATGAGTGCATTGTAGAGGACTGAGTATTGTAATTTCTTGCCCAAAGGCATAAAGAAAAAGAAAACAGAGAGATACAGAGAGTAGTTTTTTTTGAAGCGCTGTGTGTGTGAAGCAGCAAGAAGATTTTATTTTGTAAATCCAAAAAACCAGAGTTCTGAAGAATTTCATTTGTAACAGAGTTTTTGTGTTTAATGAAATAGAAGTGTTTTGTCTCACGTCTCTCTGTCCGCAATTTTATTTAATCTCTGTGTTGTGAAAGAGGCATTTTATTTTCCTCTGTGTGTTTAGAATTGTTCAGAAATTCCAACATGGTATCAGAGCCAGTCTAGGCGCTCAGTGAATGAAGCAGAGATTGCTTTTTACTGCAGAAGCTGTAAGAAGGTTGTTGAAGCAGATTTCTCTAACAGAGAGAAAGCTTATGTTTGTTCACACAGTCAAAAGAGTTGATTGTTTCGTTTGTTATTTTTAAAACAGTCAAGAAAACTGTCGTGTTTTCATAGTTACGATGGCAGTAGCAAGCACCAACCTAACGAATCCCCAACTTCCACAGTTTAACGAGAAGAATCATGATTATTGGGCAATCACAATGAGAACTCTGTTTGCTTCACAGGACATATGGGAGCTAGTTGAGAATGGCTACCCAGAACTAGCAGATGCAGCAGCACTGACTACTTTGACAGCAATATAAAGAGACTTGTTAATACATAATAGGAAGAAGGACTCCAAAGCCCTTTCCCCAAGGATTGTAGCAGCAATAAAGTCTAAGGAGGCGTGGGATATTCTCAAAACAACCTATCAACGCATGGAGAGATTTTGAAACTCTCTGTATGAAAGAGTCTGACACTATAGACTCATTCTTCACACATGTGATTGGGTTGGTTACCCAGATAAGGTCTCATGGACAGGCACTTGAAGAAAGAATAATAGTGGAGAAAATCTTGAGAAATCTACCCTCAAGATTTGATGCCATAGTAGTGGCAGTAGAAAAGACAAAGGATCTCTCACTATTTATAGTGGATGAACTTAGTGCATCCCTGATGTCTCATGAACACACACTGAATAGAGGAACAAATTCCTCAGTGGAACAAGCTTTCAAGACTCAAATGTCTTTTGGCCGAGGCAGAGGTCAAGGCAGAGCAAACAACGAAGGAAGAGTCAAAAGCCAAAATAGAGGAAGAGACATCCCTGCAAGTTCGAGTGGAAGGGGCAGCAATCAGAACCAGAATGAAGGCTCAAGCCAACATCAAGCTCATGGACAAATGTATGATAAACCCCAAGTCCAATGTCAATTTTTCAAGAAATATGGGCACTATGCCAATGAATGTAGGAAAAAGCAAAATGGCATGAATAATAGGAAAAATGCTAATTTTACAAAAGAATAAAAGAACCATAAGAATGTGTTGTTAACATGTAATGTAGCACAAGATAGAAAAGATGATATATGGTTCTTAGACTCAGGTTGTAGTAACCACATGACCGGAAACATAGAAATGTTTTCCAATCTAGATGAAATGTTAAATCTGATGTAACAACAGGGACTGATAGTAAGGTCTCTGTCATGGGAAAAAGAAGAGTATCAATACTCACAAGAAAATGAGAACAGAAGTTTGTGCCAGATGTATATTATGTACCTGGCTTGAAATGTAATCTTTTGAGCATTGGACAACTCATAAACAAGGGCTACAATATATTCTTTAAAGATGATGTGTGCACAATCATAGACATACCTCCAAGCAAGAAAGTTATTGCAAAGGTGCAGATGACAAGCAATAGTATGTTTCCTCTCAAACTCAAAATAAACTTGAAGGAAAGAGGAAATGTAGCAGCTGTAACATAAGAGATCTTTCAAGAGGAAGAGAAAGATGAAAACTGGTTATGGCACTTGAGATTTGGACATCTCAATTTCGGAGGCATGAACTTGTTGCACAAAAAGGGAATGGTAAAAGGATTACCACTGATTGAGAAACCAGATAGCCTTTTTGAAGGCTGCATCTTGCAAAAACAACACAGAGAAAGATTTCCATTAGGAAAGAGCATAAGGGCAAAGACACCCTTATAAATTGTCCACTCAGATTTGTGTGAACCAATGCAAACACCATCTTTAGCTGGCAGCAAATATGTTTTGACATTCATAGATGATTACACCAGAAAGACATGGGTGTATTTCTTGAAATAGAAGAGTGAAGTGTTTGAACAGTTCTGCCACTTCAAAGCTCTTGTTGAGAACCAGAGTGGGCACTACATCAAAGTGCTAAGAACTGACATAGGTGGAGAATACATCTCCAAAGAGTTCCTACGTTTATGTAGGGAGAATGGCATACACAAGCAGTTTACCACAAGGTACGCATGTCATCAAAATGGTGTTACAGAAAGGAAGAATAGGACCATCATGGACATGGTGAGAAGTATGTTGAAGAAAAAACATTTGCCAAATGAGTATTGGGCTGAAGCTATTAATTGTGCAGCGTATATCTTGAATAGATGCCCAACCAAAGCTGTCATGAACGGAGTTCCGGAAGAAGCATGGAGTGGAACAAAGCAGTTTGTCACTCACATGAAAGTATTTGGATGTATGGCATATGCACATGTCCCGGATCAGCTAAGAAAGAAATTGGATAGTAAGGGGGAGAAGTGTATCTTTGTTGGATATATTGATGAGTCCAAGGCATACAAAATCTATAATCCATCCACCAAGAAAGTAATAATCAACAGAGATGTGCAGTTTATTGAATAAGAAGCTTGGGATGGAAGCTTAGAGAAAACAATGAATGTGAAGACATGTGTGTCTCACGAAGAAGAAGAGGAAGGGACAACAACAAATAATCCCTCCTTGGTGGCTCCTCCTCCACCACCACAAGCACAAAAACCCACACCACAAGCTGGAAATAGAACAACCTTGAGAAATCAAGGAAGTTCTTCTTCAAGCACACCACAGGGAACTGAAACTCCCTCGAGTTCAAGTGGAACTCCAAGTACACTAAGAAGACCAAGATTCAAAAATATAAGTGAGATTTATGAACAAGGAGAAGTAAATGATAATGTTGGTTTGAACTCTTGATTTTCTTTGTATTTTCATGTTGATGACCCAATTCATTTTGAAGAAGTTGTAAAGGAAGAAAAATGGATTGAAGCAATGAACGAAGAGATTGGTGTAATAGAAAAGAGTAATACATGGGAGTTAGTGGACCTCCCTAAAGGTAAATAAGTCATTGGAGTAAAATGGGTCTATAAGACCAAGAAAAATGCTGAAGGCAAAGATTGAAAGGCACAAAGCAAGACTTGTTGTCAAAGGCTACAAGCAGCAACAAGGAAGAGATTATGAAGAAACCTTTGCACCGGTTGAAAGGATGGAAATAGTAAGAGCAATGTTGTCCATAGCAGCACAACACAAGTGGAAATTTTACCAAATGGATGTGAAATATGCATTCCTGGATGGAGTGTTGAAAAAAGAGGTATATGTTGAACAACCTCCAGGCTATGAGATTGAAGGCCAAGAGCACAAAGTATGAAAATTGAAGAAATCTCTTTATGGGATGAAGCAAGCACCGAGAGCATGGTACAACAGGATAGATGCTTACCTGACTGAAAATGGTTTGAGAAATGTGATGGAGAGCCCACACTCTACATAAAATAAAATGATGGTAAGACTCTTATTATTGTTTTATATGTAGATGATTTAATCTTTACTAGCAATGAAGTTTCTCTCATTGCTGATTTTAAAGTAGTCATGAAGAGTGAATTTGAAAATGATCGTGCCAAACCAGAGGCACCCTCAAACTCTGAATTGTCTATTAGTCAAGAATGTACATGCTTATATATGCATGGGAGGTGAGGCTATTGGGATTCAGCTCCCAATGACTCTTGGCCTTCCTTATTTCCTAATAATAAATAATATACAAAAAATACATGTGCACACCCATCCATAGGATTAGGTGTCAAATTGACTTCCTTTTAACCGAAGGGATGTTGGTGAGTCCAAGCATCATATGAACTTTTCAAACTTTTCTCTTCCAAGTGCTTTGGTGAAGATGTCGCAGCTGTTGCTCATTTGTGGAACAATGATGTAGATGGATGGTTTTGGCCTCGAACATGATGTCGAATGAGATGGTACTTCGATCATGGAACTTTGGGTTCTTGGCCAACTTTATCGTTAAGTGTTGTCGATCATGAGTGGAGTGGAATACATCTTGTTTCACATCGGGAATTTTTCCAGATTTTCCTGAGCCACACAATTTCCTTTCGTTTCAAATGCCGCCACATATTCCCCGCCTTGGTCAGAATCGTTGAACCGATCGCTTGCGCGATCTCCATGAGACAGCTCTCCGATCCAAGACTCATTGTGTAACCTGTAGTAGACACCCCCAAGCTTTTCGTCGCCATCAAAGTTCGAATCGTAGTGATCCTAGGCCAAGATGAAGCCGCCACTGTATATTTGAGTCCAAAGTCTTGAGTCCCCTTCAAGTACCTTAGTACTCTTTTTTGCGCACCAATGTCCTTCACAAGGTTTCGCATGAACCTTGAGAGGATTCCAATAAAGAATGAGATGTCGTGTCCGGGTGGTAATGGCTGTATAAGACTTCCTGTCAAGCCGTCTATACTTAGTTGCATCCTCAAATTCCTTCCTTCAATGTAGATGTGAGCTTCAAGTTTTGTTCCATCGAGTGCCTAAGGGTTTACAATCATCCATGCCAAATTTGTTCAAGAGATCTCCAATGTACTTCTTTTGGAGAAAGAAATATGAATTCTAAGATGTTGAATTACTTCAATACCCAAATAGTAATGAACATGACCCAAATCATCATTTCCAAAACCTTTCTTCAACTCTTCTTCATGGATGCAATATAGCTCTCATTGTTTCCCGTTATCAAAAGATCATTCACATATACCACAAGATATACAACTGTCAACTTTCTTAACAAACAAAGTTGCATCATCAAGATCAAAGTGTTTGGAAATCAAGTTTCGAAGATGCTTCGTCAACTTTTCATACCAGGCTCGTGGTGCTTGTCAGAGGCCATACAAGGATTTCAAGTTTGCAAACTTTGTGTTCTCACCCTTTATCACAGATCCTTCGGGCCGGGACATAAACTTTCTCCTTCAGACTTCCATTCATGAACGCGTTTACATCCATCTCTGATGGACTTTCCATCCACTCGAGCTTAAGCAAAGAGAGTCCCAGATGGTGGTCCATTTTACTGTGGGAGCAACGTTTCTTCATAATCAATTCCTTCCTTCGTGTGAATCCTTTTGCCACAAGCCCGGCCTTGTGCTTGTCAAGTGAGCCGTCTCGCTTTGTACTTGTTCTTGTAGACCCACTCACAGCCTAATTGGTTTCGTTCCCAAAGGCGATCAACCAAATCTTCCAAGTGCCATTCTTTATCAAGGCATCATACCTTCCGCATCGCCTCTTTTCCATTCATCATGAGAAGCGGCTTCTTTGAAGGAAGTTGGTCTAAGATCTCGTAGACAAACTCAATTCACAGCTTATAAGCAATATCCATATCAACAGGGGAATCGTAATTTATCTACATCACCTTCTCGATTTCTTGAGTGGAACTTCTTGTCTCTGCTTTTTCCAACCTCATCAGATGAACATCCTCCAAAGGTCTGTCAGCCATTTGGGGGGACCTTTCCGAGATGGGCTCCGTCGGTCACTTGACCGAGTTGGGATTGATTCAAGATTCAATCTCCTGGAACTCCTTGTCGATCACATCATCCAATGTGTCATCCGTGGTTGTTTCTTCATGTGGGGGAGAGGTGGTTCAGAAATGATTCCACAGCTTGATTCAACATCAATCCCCCTTCAAGGTGTGGAATCACATTATCAAACTCTTGGAAAGACTTTGCATGTGTGAACTGGTTCAAAGAACAAGTCACAATTTCAACAACCTTCACATAATTTTGAAGATCTCAAGAAATATGACATCTCGTTATCACAAACTTCTTATTTGCTTCATCATAGACGATATCCTTTGGAGGTATTGGAGTACCCCAAGAAGATACATTTTCTCGTCTCTCGCACTGTGTTTGTTCCTTTGACCTGGGCATCAAGGCATACTGTGGACCCAAAGACCCCGAAATGCTTTACTCGAAGGAATGTGGCCATGCCACATTTCAAAAGGATTTTTGTTTCTAATTGAACTCAAGGACACCCATTCTTTATGTAAACAAAGACATTAGAATCCCGCATCAGCCCAAACATCAATTTTACATTCTTGAAAAATAACATGGAGCGGACCATATTTAAGATGGTCTCGTTCATTCTTTCGGCCTACACCATTCGTTGTGGATTATATGGCACCGTTGTTCGATGTTTGATTCCATGTTGACGAAGATAATTTTCAAATTCATTTGAGGTGTATTCTTTTCCATTATCAAGTAAAAGACGGTTGTAGAGCCAATATGAGCTCAGGCATCATTTTCAATCCACATGAAAATTCTTGAAAGTTTGAAAAGCATCGACTTATTCTTCAGTATAAATCAACAAGTTATCTCCGTGTAGTCATCAATAAATGTCATCATGTATTTGTTTCCCATTTGCAGTGGCTAACAGGTTAGCCATATAAATTCTTTTGAAGAACAAGTTCAAGTTTCCTATGTGCTCTCGAGTGTGAATCATGAAATGGTCAGTTACATGCTTTCTGAGAATACATGCATCACATTCCTTAGGTTTTCTAGAATTGTAGGCAAAATTCATCAACACCATTTTTCTTCAACAAACGGTTACTTTCAATTTAAGTGTCCAAATCTAGCATGCCATAAAAGACTCATGGAAATGTACCTTCATCATGATGTGAACCGAATGCAAAGTTTGAGCATGAGAAGATGAACCTTCAGCCTTCAAAAGCCCCCCTTCTTCTATTCTCCATGACAAGTGAGTGATCTGATGCCGATCCGAATTTCCGCCCTTGCCATCAAACAAGTGAACTCGAGTGTCCTTGCCGCCGGATTTCTGACTGCATAACAGTTTCTCTTCAACTCCGGAGGCATAATAAACCTCATGTAGGATATGATGGAAGACCCCGGGCGAGTTTAAACTGAAGCTGTGCCAAGCCACGATGGCTTGAGTTTGGATTGCTCTTATGAAATATCTTGCTCCATCAACTTTGTCAGTGAATTCTTCAAAAAAATATTTTTTAAATGTCATGTGACATGTTTCTCCTGAATCTAACAACCAATCATCTCTCCATGAAGTAAATGAAACATCAAATAAGTCTTCAGTTACTCCATTGTTACAATGTGCTAGAACATAGTGAGCGGATTCAGGTGCTTTAACTTTGTCTTTGTCATTAGTTTTACCTTGGTCTTGATTTCTTTGCTACTCAATTTTCTCCCAAGGTGTTCTGCATTTGGATGCATCATGTCCATCTTTATTGCAACGTGTGCAATGAAGATTGGATTTGTCAGATTGTCTGCCTTTACGTGAAGTTCCTTCTTCCTCTTCGTCTTCTGCCACCTCTTCCTCTGGATGAATCTGGAGTATGACTCTTTTCTCTATGTGCCAAGTATGCAGCCTCTTGGGAAGATGAAGGGACTGTCATCTTCCCAAAAGCTTTCTCTCTTTCTGCAAACTTTGCTCAAGTTTATCAAAGGTGATTTGTTCAAGGTTTCCACTTGCTTGCAAAGACTCAAGATAATGTGAGTAAGTCGGATGTAATGCCTTAACATATGCTATGAGAGGTATGTCCATTTTTACACCAGTGTTTTGAATGTCATGCATTATCGATCTTATTTCTGAAGCTAAAGCAAGGGGATCATCATTCTTCATTTCAAGACTGAACAGCTTAACCATCAATTGAACATTTTCTAATTCTGAGTGTGCGTCATAGAGTTCTTTTAGTTTCTTCAAGGCTTCAAAGGCATTTGAGAATGATGAAATATGGCGACGCACCTCTTCACTTACTGAAGCTGCAATCAAGGCATAGGCCTTGCAGTTCTTGTATTCCCAGATGGCAAGCTCTTTGTCTGAAGTGGGCTTCTTTTGGTGGGTTTTCTTCTTGTCCTTCACAGATTCCTTTCCACAGCTCATTAAAAATGAGTGTGTGTTTAATCTTCCGTGGCCATTCAAGATATTTCTCTTTTCCGGAGAGAACTATCCCAACAATGGAGATGAGAGAATGCATTAGACTGCTGGAAAAATCTTCTGAAGAGGAAACAAATTCTGCTATAAAAACTTCGAACTCTTGAAATATTTCAAATAAAGGGGCAAAAACTCTTGCTGGAACAATTTTCTGAGTTTAAAAACTCTTTCTGGAAACTAAATCTGCTCAGAAAACTTTTGCTGAAGACTGAATTTTTAAAAAACGCTATATGCTATAGACTGATTCTGCATAAAAAAAATGTATTTTTTTTTTTTTGGGGGAAAAATGTATAAAAAAAATGATATGGAATGGAGGGGCGAAATGTATAAAAGGAATGGGAATTATAAAAGGAATTATATGAAATGGTGAAGGGGGGGCGATATAAAAGGAGTGGAAAGGGCGTAATGATTATGGGAGGGGGGCGGTCAGCACTGGGAGGTGCGCATACCAACGCATACCATGATAATAATGAAACACAGTGTTTAAATATACAATAATGCACAGCGTTTTAAATACAGTGAGTGGACTGTGGTAATACCAACGCGTATGGAGAGGCGTATAAAAAACACAGCTTTTTCATGATGGTAATATGACAATATATATCGGTGACAGCGTGGTGATATATCATAAAGCATAGCGTTTGAGTATAATAGAGGGAGACACAACTATATAAACGCAGAGGGAGAGACAGCGTATACGTTGTATTGTAGAGCCGGCGTTTGTATTGCCGTTGGTGAGGGCGAATAGGGCGGAGATGGGAGGCATGGACGCGCGTTGAGAGGAGCGCAGGTGGGTCGTAAGGAGAGGAGGGAGCCCGAGAGCGAGGGGCGGGAGCGTGTTGCAGAGGGGGCCGTGCTATAGAGGCAGCGTTAATGCACCGGAATTTCAGTTGCAGAGTAGTCGACGTGAGATCGATAGTTAGGCGTTTGCAGAGAGAGGGCGTGGTATGAATGGAGGAGGGAGGTGTGAGTGAATGGAGAATGAGTGAGGGCGCAGGGAGAATGGAGGAGGGAGGTGTGAGTGAATGGAGCGTAGGGATGAATGAGGAGGCGTTACATAAAAAATTTAGCAGATGCGAGAAGGCAGTTGCGGGGCTATTTCGGGCCAGCGGAGGCTTGCAATTTGCGGACAGAGCCTGCAAATGTCAGTGCTAAATAGGGAAAAAAAAATGTTGAATAACAGTCTAGCAATTAGGAGCAGCAGAAAACAATTAATAAAATTGACTGAGCAAAGGGTAGGGAGTTACACCATAGGGTAGAAATGCCAAATGTGGAGCTGGCTCTGATACCATGTCAAACCAGGAGGTAACTCCTCAAAACTGGAATTGTATATTAGTTGAAGAATGTACATGCTTATATAGATGGGAAGTGAGGCTATTGGGATTCAGCTCCCAATGACTCTTGGCCTTCCTTATTTCCTAATAATAAATAATATACAAAAATACATGTGCACACCCATCCATAGGATTAGGTGTCAACAGACTGATTTGAGTTTTCTGAGATATTTTCTTGGAATAGAAGCAGAGAAAAATGAAAATGGGATTTTCATTTCCGAAGCAAAATATGTTTAAGAAGTGTTGAAAAGATTCAACATGCAGAACAGCAAGGCAGTTGTAACTCCAACTGTCATGGGATTAAAATTGAGCAAAGAAGATCACAGCAGGAATGTCGATCCGACATTATATAAAAGCATAGTTGGCAGCCTTATGTATTTGACTACAACTAGGCCGGATATTATGCATGCTGTAAGTTTAATTTCTAGATTCATGGAAATACCAAAAGGGACTCATTGGCAGGCAACCAAGAGGATTCTAAGGTATGTGAATGAAACAAAGGGGTATGGTATCTTATACTCTCCATCTGAAAATTTTAAATTGATTGGTTATACTGCAGTGATCGGGCTGGAAGTGTAGATGACAGGAAGAGCACATCTAGATATGTGTTTCATTTGGGATCAGGGGCCATTTCATGGGCTTCCAAGAAGCAACCTATAGTTGCTTTATCAACAGCAGAGGCAGAATATGTGGCAGCAACAGCAGCAACATGCCAAGCAGTATGGATGAGAAGAATGCTCAGATATTTATGTCATGAATAGGACAAAGGAACAACGATTTATTGTGATAATATTTTAGCGATAGCTTTATCAAATAATTATGTCTTCCATAAGAGAAAAAAGCATATTGATGCCAAATTTCATTTTATAAGAGAACTGGTTAATAATGGTGAGATTATTTTGTAGCACTGTAGGATAGAGGAACAATTTGTTGATATCATCACAAAACCATTAACGCAGAAGAGTTTCAACTATCTCAGTAAATGCCTGGGTATGCAAGAAAATCCAGCAATTGAAATTAAGGGGGAGTATTGGAATTTAATTCCAACTGCAAGCAGAGTAGAGACGGAAAAATTTAAGTCTGATGTGAATTTGGGAAAGGGCAACAACGACGTCAGTAATTTCCAGTTCAAATCTTCACGCAACCACGTATCCTTATCTGCAGCAACCGCCAGAAATGAATTCTGCACCAACCACTTCTGAATTAAATTAACGCGAAGCCAGCAACATTCCGGGGGCATCAAGAAATGAGCAGAAAAGGGGAAGGAAACCCACCAATCAAATCATTTTCGTGGGGCAATGAAATTGGCTCTTCCATAATGGTTGAACCCCATGAAAAGTTCATTTAAAAGTTTTTATTTATTTTTATTTACCGTGGTAAATTTCGTTTTTACCTTGGATTATATATATTTCATAATATATATTGTAAATATTTTATATTTACAATATATATGAATATTGTAATGTTATATATATGTGTGTGTGTGTGTGTGTGTGTGTGTGTGTGTGTGTGTGTGTGTGCATTGTAGAGGACTGAGTATTGTAATTTATTTTCCAAAGGCAGAAAGAAAAAAAACAAAGAGAGACAGAGAGCATTTTTTTTTTTGAAACGTTGTGTCTGTGAAGTAGCTAGAATATTTCATTTTGCAAATCCAGAACACCAGATTTCTAAATAATTTCATTTGTAACAGAGTTTTTATGTTTAATGAAATAGAAGTGTTTTGTCTTACATCTCTCTGTCCGTAATTTTATTTAATCTTTGTGTTGTGAAGAGGAATTTTAGTTTCGTCTGTGTGTTCGGAATTGTTCAGAAATTCCAACACATATAAACTCTGGATCTATCGAGCGCCGAGAGGGGTCAAATCTCTAGAGGTGAAAACCTCTTTTTTGAGTGCAAAACTTGAGGAAAGGTTTTCACCTAGAAAGATTTGATCCCTCCCAGCCCTTGATAAATCTGGAGTTAAGATGGATCTACACTGTATTTTTACAAATTTAGAAATAGATTCTTGAAATCACTTTGTTTTAGAGCCGGGCAAGGTTTTGGGCAAGGCAGAAATCAAATCATTATAATTTTGTGGTAAGAGTGATTCATTACACATTATCGCATCCATGGAGTTGAAGTAGATGAAAAAGTAAAAAGAAAAAGGTAGAAAAAAAATAAAATGCAGGAGCAAGGGAAATCAAACTAAAAATCTATAGTAGTTCGTAGTGTGAAATCCTTTCCCACAAATTTTATTTTTCACTTCATAGAGCTCCAAAAATCCTTTCTCACAAATCCTAAAAATATATGGGAGTTACTACTCTGAAATCCTTTCGCACAAATATCATTTTCCACTTTGCAAAACTCCCGAAATCTTTTCTCACAATTATTATTTCACTCTTCGAACTGTGACAGAGATGCTTCCTCACAAACACAATTTGACACTTTATTTGTGTTAAATTTATATATCTAGGGAGATTAGTGATTTTCATTAGGGCCAACATTAGATTAATTAGATAAAATTTTAAATGTTAAACATTACTTTTACATTTACATTTACATTTACATGAGATAGTCAATGCATGTAGTGTACTCAAATACAAACCTATAGGATCCAAATTTATTAAATTCAATAACATTAATATTATATATCTTAATATGAATATTATAATTAATAATAATATTAGTATTAATCTTTTAATATTGATATTAGGGTGTTTGGTCCTTAGGCTTCACCTAAATAAAACCTCTTTTCTAAGAGTATTTAAATATAAAGTGAAGTATGGAGCAAATATTAAAAAAAAGTTTTATTTTTACCATACATGTGGTTTATTTATATTTATATATATTTCAATAATTCTTTTATTTCCCACGGTATTTGGCCCATAGGCTTGGTATATACTTAGATGTTGATTACTAATCATATTTGATATAATTTTATGTATTTACCATACCTCTTTTATAAATAGGGTATTTGACTCATAGTATTTAGCCCATGGTATTAATAATAATTTGTCCCATGGCCTTTGGCCATGGTATTTGGCCTATAGGCTTCATATAAATAGGTTAATGGAGTAAATATAAGAAGAGTTTTTATTTATTTACCATACCTCTAGTCCATTTATATTTTTATTTATTTTCTGTATCTCTGGAGTAAGTATACTAGAGAGGTTTTATTTATTTACCATAGCTCCAATTTATTTATATTTATATTTATTTACCATACCTCTGGAGTAAGTATAAAAAGAGGTTTTATTTTTTATTTACCATACCTCATGTTTTCATATATTTTTACTTATTTACCATTACTCTTTTTTGAGTGTTCGTAAATATACTTTGGCATTTCAAATGTTTACTTACATTACATTTATTACCTTATTTTTCTCACATTACATATACACATGTGCCTTATACTCAGAGACGTCAAATGTTTACATTACATTTCTCACATTACATATACACATGTACCCTATACTAGGTTCTAGAGTGCCTCTCGGCGAAAAAAATATTTGTGTCTAATTTTTCTCTCTATGTTGAGATTGATCAAGCTGAAACTTGGTTGGAGGATTCTAGAGCATCCACTCACATGATAGGTAATAATAATTCGTTTGAAAGTTTAAAAGAGACTAGAAGTGGTGTTAACATCTACCTTGGTGATGACAGAGCATACCATATTAAAGGGTATGGAGATATTCTTGTGATATTGCATGATGGTAGTATCAGGCACATCCAGAATGTCATGTATGTACCAGGTATTAAAAATAATTTGATATCTGTCTAGGTCATGTAAAATCCAATTATTATTTGTAGCTAAGGTTATTAACATTCTAATAGTATTTAACTTAGCTATTAGAGAAAAGGTCTCCTCATAATCAATACCTTCTTTCTGTGAGTACCCTTTAGCCACCAACCTAGCTTTATATTTATCTACACTACCATCTTCTTTGAACTTAGGTTTATATAAACATTTACAACCTATGGGATCTTTTCCTTCTCGCATTCAACTAATCTCCAGGTTTTTTTTTTAATTATTGGCTCATACTCTTATTTCATAACTAGCCTCCATTCATCATATTCATTTTTCTCATTATAATTCATAGGCTCAACAACATTTTAAATGATAGTCATAAGAGAATAGTATTTATATCTTGTTGGTAAGTGAGTCTACCTATCTGATCTCCTTGGTAGCGAACTTGCCTCAAATCTATCTTGCTCAGTCCTAGATGGACTTGGATTGTTGACTGTACCAGTATCACTAGGTTTTTGGATTTTTTTTTTTTTTAGCTATTGCACATGGTTTTCTTTAGCTTCAGCATTGTTATAATCAACTAGTAAAGGCATGTTCTGCTCCTCATAGCTTTTTTCTTTGTTCCCTTCATCAACCTATTCATGGAAGATAACATCTCTACTCATAAATACCTTGTGAGTATATGGATTAAACATGTATATGCTTTAAACTCATAAAATTACCCTACAAATATCTATTTTATGGCTTTAGCATCCAATTTATTCCTATCCTCTTTAGGAATATGTGCCAAGTATTTCGAACCAAATACTATCAAAGTGCAAATATCACAGGTTTTTGAAATGAAGGACCTTGGAGAATTACATTATTGTTTGGGGCTTGAAGTCTAGAGGGATTGTGGACAAACCTTTCTCACTCAAGGAAAGTATGTCAATGGATTATTGAATAAATTCATAATGGATCAGTGTAAAGCTGCCTCGGTACCTATACAATAGAATCTTAAACTTCAGAATGATGATGATTCTAAAGACGTGGATGCTACATTGTACAGACAACTAGTTGGAATTATGATCTATTTGACTACTCTTGAGAATCATTGTGTGGAAGAAAAAGATGTCTTAAGGTAACTTTAAGGAACCATAAATTTTTGCATTAAGTATATTGATTCTTTTGATGTTACACTCACAGGTTATTCAGAGTCAGATTGGGCCGGAAATTTGGCTGATAAAATATCCATAACAGGTTATGCATTCAACATTGGGCCAGAGGTCATTTCTTAGAGCAGTAAGAAGTAGAGAACCATATCTTTATCTTCAACAAAATTAGATTATCAAGTTGTATGTGAAACCAATTGTGAAGAAATTTTGCCGAGGAGACTTCTTCATGATGCAAGGGAAGAACAAAAATATGTGACAGTGATTAAATTGGATAACCAAAGTTCAATAAAGTTGAAAGATAACCTTGTTTTTCATAAAAACACAAAACATATTGATACTTAGTTTCATTTTGTTAGAGAAAAGGTTTATACTAAATAAATGTTTATTGAATATTATTATACCTGTGAGAATGCGGTAGATATCTTCACCAAGCCCCTTGGGAGGATTAAATTTGAATTTTTTAGGGAGATGTTAGGTGTGCAAATGAACCATTTCTCCACTAAGGGGGAGATTTGAAAATAATGGAGAAATATGTATTATTGGAGAGATTTTGTTTCACAGTTGTGTGTGTTTCCTAAATTATGATTAGTTTCTATTTTCTAGGAGATAGTTCTAATCTCCCTAAAATGATGCAAACTTATATATTTCTGATTTATGATTAATTGAATAACGAGGTTCTGCTTGGGATTCTTGAGGTGTAGCTTACTCACCTATGAGCTGCTAGTTTCAGTATATAAGTTTCATCTTTCATTTTTAACATATTATGCCTCTATGCACCTCAACAATTTTTTCATGAATTTGAGTAAGATGTGGTCTCCATATTTCATTGTTGAGTAATTTTCTCTTTATCTCGCAATAATAGGTTGCACCTTTAGCTATTGAGGTATGGACTACCAATATAAAAGGATATTTAAGACATTCATTTAAGACAAAATTTATGATTTCGTCTTAAGCCCTTTTCAAACCACTCAACTTAATAATTTTTTATACAACACTTTTTAAAGCCACTTGACATAATTGCTAAGGATTTGGGTGCAAGGGATCTAGGGTTTGGAAAAATGTGTTTCAAGCTTGCATTACAGAAGAGAAAGTAGAGCAAACATGGGGGCACACAGTAAGCTCATCAACGCAAGGCGGGACATCTTTGACATTATACATGAAAACATGGATGCAGAGTATGTGGATGGTGGTAACATCATAGGAAACCTTAGATGTAGCAGTCAAGAGGCACCCCCTCAAGAGGAGCTCCACTTCGAGCCACCCCTAAACATTGTGCAAATGATTTCAATACCAAATACCAACATGCAAGAGAACCAAATACGAACATGCATAAGCCATACAAGAGAACCAAGTACCAACATTTATAAGCCATGCATGTCCAAACCATCTCGGAAATCACATATGCAATATTTACCTGCAATTATTCTTGTTGAAGCTGTTAGATCCCTCTCTTCATTACTTGATCCTTTATTTCCTCTCCTTACCTTGTCCTTCCTTTGCTTGGTTTCCTCTTTCTTATCTTAATGTTGAAATGCTCCAAGAAAACTCTAAGTATCCAACAGTATATGAGAGAGATAATAATGAGAGAGCTCCAAACCTTAACTAAAAAAAGGTATCATTATTCTCTCTCTCTCTCTCTCTCTCTCTCTCTCTCTCTCTCTCATACTCTTGGATACTTAGAGTTTTCTTGGAGCACTTTTGGAGAGTGTGAATACTTGGTGATTTGGATTAAGAAGGAAAAAGAAGAGCAGGAAAGTTCAAACGATCATCGAGATCAACAACCATAGTGAGATTTGACTATAGGTATTGAGTTGCATGTATGTTTTCCTCACTAGTTTTGGCATGCATGGTGTATGCATGTGGATTTTTCTAGCCTTTCTATTTCTTGGATAGCCATGTTGTTGTGGGTTTATTTCCATTGATTTTTTTCTATTTGGTTCTCAGGATTCCTTTAGTTATGGGTTGCGTTATTAGTTCCTGAAAGCCTTAGTTGGAAAAACAATCTGGAAGCCCGATAAACAACTATGGTTTGAGTTACTATTCTTGGAATATTTGGTTGGATAAACGCTCTCAAAGCCCTAGATGGATTGATTTACTAGTCCTGGAAGCCCTTTATAGACAAATTCTCTGGAAGCCCTGGTTGGAACAGACACTCTAGAGCCCTAAAAAAACTTGGATAAAGACCAATCTATGATGGTTGTTATGTACGACTATGAGGTTGAGTCTCTAGTTGATGGTTGAGCTGGTTTGGACTCTGGAAGCCCTGGATTGATTGTGATTGATGTTTTTGATGAGATCCCATATTCATTCTTGGAATATGGCATGGGGGTGATTGGTTTAAGTGAGACTTGGCTCATCCAATCTATGGTCAGGTGGAACATGGAAGTCCCATATGAGGTTGGTTCTTACATTCAGTAATGAAGAGCTCATTCCTCTGGTATTTGGTATGAAAATGTAATGTTTTATTTATATATTTTGTTGTTGTTGTATCCATTTTATTTCTATTGTTATTGTGTTGGTTATAAACATGTATTCGATCAATGATGATGTATGGATATATCCATGTTTTTACCTGTAAATGAATACACAATGTATCTATGGCCCAATAAATTGTATTGCAGCTTATGATGTAGGTGACCAATGCTTCTTAGCGATTCTCACATAATGAAGATACTGCTATGATTAAATCTATTTTTTACACCCATAGATATAAATTACAAAATTACATAAAAAATAAAATTACAAAATTACAAAATTACATTATCTTCTTAACATAAATATTTGAAATATCCATCTCCTATCCTAATTTTAAAGTTGCCATTACCTTAAAATATTTTTTCTTACCTTGCTAACAATTTTAATATTAATAGTAAGATCGGTAAGATGTTATATTATCATTTTAAAAAATTATATTATAAAATCAATACAATTATTTTCATTTAATATATTTTATATTATTAAAATTAAATATTGTTCTCAAATTTTTATGCCATGCTTTACATCTTTGCAACACTTTGAGGGTGTTTTCAGCAATCAGTGGGTCTCCCATTACTTTATGACCATTACTTCGAGTGGGCCTACTTCACAACACTCTTTTTTAATCTTTATATTGTCACCTTCAATGCTCTGATCTTCAATGGGCCGAAATTCTAGAAGATGAAGCTATCCTAGTTTTTCAAAAATATTGAGGATATTATGAAGGTAGAGATCAATGTTTTTGTGTTTGAAACAAGTGATATTCCATTGTGGAATAAGGTTTAGTTTTCCATTTCATGGGGATCTGGTCTTCCCCATACTCCTTGAAGCACCAAGTAAATAAATCTTGCAATCCATTGATAAAAGGTCAAGTTTCCTCTTCATTTTGCCGGAGATGGTTTTATACCTTCCTCTATGAGAATAAGGAAGATTGGGACTTGATATTTAGATCAAATGATCCAGGGTAAAATCTTAATACCCCTTAACCAAGATCTTTTACTTCGGCTGATAATTAGAATTGCATTTAATTAAGACGTTAAAGAACTTAAATGAACAACTATAGCTGTAAATAAGAGGAACATAAATGAACAAGATCAGCAATCATAAGAACACATCGTTTGATGACGAAGTTCGTCCAGGAGGGACTACATCTCCCGGCCTCGGTGTCAAGATGGTGTAGGTCGCTGCATTATGCGTTGTGAGAAGAAGATGTACATGGATGTGGTTTCCTATGACATACAAGGAAAAATTGCCCTCACGCAGGAGTGGCTTGACTTCTTTAAGAGATGTTCCCCTTCAGAACTCTCATACATAAAGAAAGACTCCTATCAGTATGACCATAGCTGACATGTAATAAACAAGAGTATCCCACCAATCTTAGCAAATAAGGGATCTCAACAATACACATATGAAATTGAGCATCCCGCCAATTTGGCATAAAAGGGACTCATACATGACACAAATCCATAGCTGAAAAGTCCATCAATAAAAACACAAAGCAAGATCCCACAACTCATGTATCAACCGGGATCTGCAAGACATAATGCATCTCAAAGAGAAATAAATGAAGAAGTACATGGAATCCACATCATCTACCTCATGCTGCCATTTCCTGAAGGCTGAGAAACTCTGCGGATGAATCTGAAAACACCATCAATCTTGTAGCGTCGAGAAAGGTGAAAACGACTGCTCACACGCAAAAATCTGACACCAGCATAACCCACTTCCAAAAGTGGCTGAAAAATCGAAAACTCAGATGCAGAAACTGAGCATTCCATTAGACTCGTGGCGTTGAGTAGTGCTGAAGCGACATAAAATTTGTCCCATTTGGACAAAGTCAAAATTTCGCCCTCCTGAAAGTTGGCCTCAATCAGGGTTCTGCCTGCCTCTTTTCTGGCTCATGGTTCCACTGCACCTGCAATAAAAAAATAATAAATTTCGAACTCCGTGCGCGCTGCTTCATTGCCTAGGCGCACTGATCTGCAATTAAAAAATATTAAACTCGAACCGCGTGCGTGCATCCCTGTTCCTCCATGGCTTTGGGTGCACTGTGCAAATTCTGGGTTTAAATAAAAATTGTTGGGCATCATTATCAAAGCCGAGTCCGTTGGTGCGTTGGTAAAACGGGCGGTTTGTTAAGGAGAGGTCGGGGGATCAAATCCTGCCTCTCCAAAAATATACATACAGTTTTGTTGAAAAAATAATATAATATTGTTTTGGGGGGTCGGACCCGCATTGGGCAGCCCGCCCCCAACCATCTGCATTTAAAATTGGGTGCGCATTTGTTTTAAACCAATTATGGGGGTCGGGCCCACATTGGGCAGCCCGCCCCGTATGTAACCATGCCAAGTGCGGTGGTGGGCGGTGGGGTTAACAACCCCCGCTCCGTTTTAATGCACAACCGTTGTTTAAATTTGATATGTGTTGGGCCGCCCGTGGATCGGGTCGGCCCACGTGGCTGGGCGGGTTCGATTCCCGCGGGCCCATTATTATATGGTGCCATATGGTGGTGCCGACGAGGGTGGCGGGGGTCACGGCCCCCACCCCCTTTTTTTTAAAATAAATATTTGTTATTAAAACAAACTAGGCATTTTTTAGAATTCGGTTTTGGACCATAGGGGTTATTTTAAATAGGCCACAATTTCGCCCAGAATCTGGCCTGAGCTTGCTGGAATCTGGTGGCCGAAAAAAGTCCAATTCATGCCTTCCTTAAGGCTGTCCAGTCACCAAGTCAGTCTGGAACTTTGACCGCTTATAACTTCTTCATATGGACTCGGAATTGAGTGTCGTCTGCGCCGTTGGATTCAGAATTACGAGATCTACAACTTAAAATTGGTTTGAGAGATTTTTGAACACTTTGATTTTTGAGCCTTGTACTCAAGCCATTTGTACCTGTACCTGATTAATCCACCTGGATCAGAAAACTGTATTTCATGGGTGCTTAGAGTCTCTAATGAAAGCAATAGAGCTTGGATTTTAACCCAAAATTTCATGTTCCTTCAACAATTTTGGTCTTAGTTAAGCTCCCCTTCCTTCCTATGTATTGCGAGAATGATGCCATTTTTAAAAGCATTGGAGATTCTCTAAGTAAGTATATTGATCATTCCAACCCACAAGAGGGTTTGTTTTTGTATGTTAGGATCTATGTGGAAGTATATCTAGAAAAATGGATTTTTGCCTCAATAAATTTCAACCAAGATAACTGGTCACACACCTAAGACGTGGATCATGACTAGATTCCTTTTAAGTGGAAGTTTTTTCACAAGTATAGAAAATTTTACTAAAATTTGGAAAAGCAAGATCATGGAGAGACATCTTTAGGAAGAAGAGTAGAATCAATGTAAACAATGAAAAAGGAAAAGAGGACCATCCAAACTGACTAACAACTCACCATGATATATCAACCCCTTAAGGAATAAAGGAAAATGCCTAACCCCTCCAAGCCAAGTTAAATTAGCTCTAGTAGAGGGTACGAGCAATCAAGGTGTAACAAAGGATTTTAGCAATAGATTAAAAGTTCTCATCCTATTTGAAGAAGAAGGCTAGATTCCCTCATGAAATGTACCTCCCTCTCCTAGGAAGGACTCCAAAGCCTCTTCAAGTCCTCCTGAGGATGGCATTATACCATGTGAGGATTCCCTAATCCATGCGCCAAACAAGATTTATTGTCCCTTGAATGAGGGTGAGTTTCACTCTCCTAGGGCATATCAAACTCACCCCTTCGTTGCCATTTCAACTGATTAAAATTTAGAGATAGAGAAAGAGAAAAAACAACATTTCATTCAACTTAAGGTGGGAAGAAAAATGAATATAGAAGTTCAAATAAAAAAAATTGAATAGGGAAAAATATTGGAAAGACAAGGTGATCCAGAAAGAGAGATCATAGTAAACTAGAATACAAGTGTAACACCTCTCATTTCGCAAATATTTTTTGTTTCTTCTAATTATAATAATATATCTAACATATTATTATAATTACTCTACAATTCGTCACACTCCAACGCATTTCTATTGCTCACAACTTTGTTTACTTCACTATATTTATTTATAGATAAGAACATATTCCACTTTTGTTACCAACTCTCCTCTAAGACGAGATTCGTTCCCCTTAGTTTGTATGGATCTGGTATTATAAACATATGTCATTCTTTTTCCATTTATGGAAATAAGGTTTCTGTGCAAATCTTACCACCTTACTTTTAATTTCTCCTATTAAAATGGCAATTTTGTACATAACTAATTAATCATGAATTGTTACACCCAACTATCCAATTTGGAATAATATTTAAATTAATATATATTCCATTCTATATATTAATATGTATCTTTTTAACTATGTTAAATACATAATTTCATTAAGTCAAACCCTTTTGACTTAACCATTTAACTTTAATAATTCTCCTACACAACTGAATATAATTCAATTATTTCATGTTATTTTTTTACATGCATATTAAAACGGTTGTACTTCCATTGACTATAATCGTTACCTCTACTTACCAAATTCCATATTATCTTTTTACCATATATTTTTGACTATGTACTTTCTTTTTATATAAGTCAAACGTTCTTTAACCAATCCATTACCTCTTCACTTTACTTTGTTTGTAAGTTAATATAAATTCGTTTTCAACTTTTCCTTAATGAAATAGTTCTCTTCCCTTAGTACCATAGAGATAGAGGTCTAAACGTATTTTCCTTAATTCATTATCTTGTATAAAAATATTTACATTCACACAAATTATAACATAATTTGTTATACATAACACTTCCACTTTAACCATTTGAATTTTTCTATTTAATCATCCTACATTGTTTATTTTAGTTGCATTACAATAAATATTATTTTTACCTTTTTTACTTCATAAAGGTATAACAATACCATTAAACATATATTTTATGCCACATCCCATTTGTATTTACATTCCCCTTATAATCTTTACTCATATATGCATATCGTATTAATATTTTCATAATGTTTATAACTCAATCTTAGGCTTACCACTTCCTTGCCTAATTAACCTAAATTATTTCCCATATGTATATGAGTTAGTATAACTTAGGAAATATGCTATCAAAAATCATACTTTATATACCTTTCTGGACTTCTATACATATATGATTGGAATATAATTCGGGTAACATTAATCAATACTAATGACCAACTTTGACATTATATTGGGAATGAATATTTTAACGTCTAACCTACCACAATGGTTTTATCACTCATACATACGAAAATAGAGTAATACACTTTTCGCTATATAGTATAGTATATTCCCAACGATAAATATTTCTGTCTACAATTTTAACGAATTTAGCATATTAGACTTTTATTTTAGCATATTAGACTTTTATTTTAAATATTTCTTACGTTTTTGCCTCAATCCCAAAACCTTTAATATAAGTGTAATTAGTTTCACATATTCAGATTTCTTTAATTTATATATCCCATTTGATATATTTGAGTAACCCTTGGGCAATTAATGTGTCGTTTAAAATCGTGGATCCAATTTTCCCTTTTTATCATTTAATATATATATATAGTTTACCCACATTACTTCCACATACTTAATTATATTAAATCACACCTCCTTTTATTTCATAGTTTAACATTCACCATCCCACTAAGCACATTTCCCCACGTTCACTTTATAATATGTCTATAAACCAATGTTTGGTTTGCCACCATACTCTAATGCAACTGAATTTATTTTATTGTTGTTAAACTATACACCGTTCTTGTTCTAAGGTCTGTAGGTTCATGCGGATTCCTTTAATGGTTGCCACTAGTCAGTTGATTTCCTGGACCTGTGAGATTAATTGGACTCCATTTATGCTACCATATAGTTTGAATTATCAATAGCTTTAAGATCATGTTTATTACGTTAAATACCTTGCCATTGAACACCTATGTACTTCCTCACCACTTTATTGTTTAAATATCCGATTGATCTTACCGTGTTCCATTTGGAACAGTTACCCTTTATTATTTCCCGTCAATTCTGATTTTTAATACACCAAATCCCAGGAGAATTTATCTCGGAATATGCTTGCAATAAATTTCTGGTACTATTTCACGTGGCTTACTCCTCCCAAATTTTAATGCACTGATCTGAGGAAGGACTCCAGATCTAGCACCACGTGGACGACGTATAAAGTTTTAGAGTTCAGGGTTTTCACTGTATAAGGATTTTAGTTTTAATTTTATGGTTTCTCATTTGGATGCCAGCCGAGGTCCGGCTATGTTCTTAGAGCGGTTCCTGTAGTGGTTTCCTATATTATGGCTACTACTAAAGCCAAATATTTTTTTTTTTTTTAAATGCGCAAAGGCTCTTATAGTAATAGACATTTATAATCATTCATGCATCAGTCCCAATGGATTATAAATAATCTATTTTTCTTATTTATACTATATAGTTAAATACTATTTTTGTATCTCCATTAGGTTTATAGATTATAACAAATGAATACTCATGTTTCAACAACAATTTTGAGGACTACTTATAAATAAGATAGTATGACGTCACTTGTATCTACTATAATACTAAAATGTTTAATTCTAGTTAAATACCAGAATGTGCTATGTTCTTTCAGTTATTGGTACAAGAATAAAATGTTGTTGTATTAAAATATACATATGTATATAAAGTTTAATTCCTTTTTTCTTTATTAGACTTTATAAATAATTTGAAACAATCAACATTTATATATACTGGCATAATCTCTTATCCATGCAGTTTATTCATTTCCTTTTCCTAAGGTATGTAGAAAGTCATATGTTGTAATTGTACCTGAGTGTATCATGCTCGTACCTTTGTTTTTTTTTTTTGTATGGAAACAGTTTAGATATATTTTTTTCTATAACTGGTGCAGAAATATGTAATTGTACACTATATTATGTCTGTAGATATAAGTATCTATATGTTCCCGTTCTGCATATCACTTTCTCTTTAGAATTAGTTTTGTTTTTCTAGATGGTGTCATTTTCGAACAGAATAATTTAAACAACTAGTTTACAGAATTATCAATTTCCTGTGAGGTACCTAACCTCGCATCTAGACCCATCAATGGGTTTTAGACATTCTGAGAGTTGGTCTTCACAGCTCATGTCTGTACAACAATACAAATTTTACTATTGCTTCTATGGTGATTTATGTTAAATGTGTAGACCCGATAAAATATAATTGTACTTACAAATTTTCAAACTTCTAAACAAGACTATTTTACCAAATCTCATTAGTTCATCACAACATCAAAATTTAAATCAAAATCCATTGCAATTTAAAGGTGCATACCACTTAGGTTTGACTAGTTGCCTCCCAACTTTAGAGCTCTTTCTCCACAGCTCACCCCTGAGCAGAGATCTTTTCCTCCAGTGATAGACAACCTCTTGTCTATCTGGAATCTACTTATATAAGCTCACTTTCCCCAGTATGTTTCCTTTAACTTTCCATCTGGAATTCAGAATGTTGTATTCCTATTTGCCTAGGCTTTCCTTTTGTTTCTTCCAAAATGGTACTTTTAAAGCTAGCTTTTCTACTTTGCAGCTTTATTCCAGCTCTTCCCAATAATTTCCTCTTTATTGGGGTATTTAGATATTTATCTCCAAATCTAATTTTAGTATCTTACTTTATTCCTTCCAAGGATTTCTGTAAGTCTAGGAAAGTCTTACGACCTTATCCATCCTCATGGATTTGGTTTCTAGATCTCTAATCATAATCTAGTCATTGCACACTGATTTCTATTCTATTAATTTAATAAAATATATCCACCATAAATATGCTCTTTGGGGTCCACTTTAACCCTTAAAGTCTTTAAAATGCCTATTTTAAAAAGCAGTAATTTTAGGGACATTACATATCCCCCCCTAAAACTGGACACCGACCTCGGTGTCACAATTTTGATGTTGATTGCTCAACTCAGGATGAAGATTCCTCCTTCATCTTTGCTCCTATATTCCCGTAGTTTCTTCAGAGTACCAGCACCTTCCTCTGCTTTCACTCTATTTACTGCTACACTCTGGAGTTTGATTTTCTTCCTACTTCACTGCAAGAAGTCTGTATGGAAGATTTTTTTTTTTTAATCTATTTATTTATTTATTTTTTTTTCCGGTGTGTGTCGTCTATAATTCATATCAATTCATATGAGTAATATCATATACATATATTGATAATCAAAACAACATTTTGAACTTTAATAATATCAATAAATTCACTTGTTAGCAAAACCCTGCCAAGTCCATAGTAGTATAGTGCAACTTAGCACAACTACTTATCATTCCATGATTTTTGCGAGACTTCCTTCTCCCACAACATGGTCTAATTTGACTTCTTCTGGTGATTTCTTTGCATGTATTTTCACCTCTGAATCCTTTGATCAGAGTGTACAATTCTTGTTACACACTTTACTTAAAAATAAACAAATATTTTTTCATTAGAATTTCAGAGAATTAGAAAACCAACTTTATCATATGCAGAGGTTCTGCTTACCTTTTTCCAGTTCATGCATGTACTCCATGTACCTTCAAATTGATTGATTTTATCATTCAATTCAGATGGTAATAACCAAGCTCAATAATAAGATCTATAACTTCATTTCTACTTTCCATTTGAATTTTTCCTCATCAAGTATATCAGTTATTATCTTACATCTTGGAATTTCATATCATTTTACAGTTTCGGTCTTGCACACATTGACCGATTTTTATTAACATTAGTTTCTAAATCAAACCATTGCTAGGTCAATAATTTTTTTCTATTTCTTTTCTCAATCAAATTCCTATTTCTATTATGAAATAGGCATAGGATCTAGATTTATTATCTGATAACTAGGTTTCACGATCTCTTAGCAACCTTTTACACATTTTTTTTCATTACTCTTTCCTCCTATCAAATAAAAACATGTCTTGTTTTTAAGACTTGAATTTAAATTGAGTCGTCAGTATGTCTGAACTAAGGACATCTTATGGAATTTTTCTACCATTTAGGCTGTACTAAGGTAACATTATTAATGTACCTTCTATTTTTGCAATTATCTGTTCTTTCTGATTGGAAACATCTATTAATACTTTGGTATTTTGTAGTTTTACTCGGATTATTTTCCTACTTTACTGTTGCATTCATTCTACTTGTCTCATATATTCATAGCCAACACTTTTTATTACTTTAATATTATTCATAGTTTTAGGGACATTCCTATTTTCAAAACATCCCATCATCTTGTTCAGTTTCTTCCAAACTTCCTAAGGAAATGCACACACCTAGTTGGCTTAACCTTTTCCTTATTTGTGAAGAATTTCTACTTCAATTTTACATGCTCTAAATCAACCCCTTCTCACTTTCCTGAAGCATACATTTCAACGGAAACCTTAATACCAACTCAATATAATTCTACTTATGTCAAAATTTTGTGTTTTTGTATCTTGTTTGTTTTTAGAATTTCTATATTTACTTTGGAGGTTCTATCTTTGATTTTGACCAACATGACTGGTACTCCCAACAGGGATCTACTTGGTTTTACATAATTTATATTCAATACTTGTTATTATTTCAATTTTAAATCTCACCATGTGGTTTTTAATCTGGTAAATTTTCTACCAGATTATCTTTCAAATTGCTATCTTCATTCCACATAATATAATTTTCAACACTTTTCTAGCTGACTTTTTCAATTTCACTAGTTTTCCATTACTACAATTACCATGAAATATTTTCTTTCAAAAATTTGGTAGGTCCTTATTATTATCCTACCCAATTTATTCCTGTTTCTCCCTCATAGAAACAGATAATGGAAAACATTGAATAAGGTTCATTATACTTGGTTATCTTTCCGCAATATTTGAAAAACTTGATATGCCATTTCTGTACAAAATTCTAGCTTGCTGAAATCTTCCTGTCTTTTTCCAAACCTCATCTATGTTCCTCAATCAGCACAGAACATGTTGTTTATATGGCATATCTGAAAATTTCTTTTAAATCTTCTCTATCCTCTTTTATCCTAACACAGAATTTATACGCCTACTGATAGCATGTCTAAAATGTGCATTTATGTATAACTTTATGTTTCATTATTCCATTCTTGGAACTTTGGGAGAGTTTTCTTATCGATTTGTGGTTCTTCCACTCTACACCTCTCATCCATCTTTTTCTTGTTAATTATAGTTACTATATTATGCCATTATTATCTTTCAGTATTACTAATTTTATGAATTGCAGGAGACATAATTCTTCATCATTCTCATTATAATTTATCTACTAGTTTAAAAGCATATGTGATCCATTGTCATTAATTTTCATCCTTTCTCATTTTTAACATTTTATACCTTCTTTTAAAACCAACTGTAGTATAATCATCCCTTTCCCATCATAGGAGGAAGGTCTAATTAAAATTTTCCAGAATTCCTCTGAAATTCTTTATTCCTCCTAGACTGTTGTCTAGAGGCATCATCTTCCTTAAAATTCTTCTGAGAAAATTTTCAATTTTTTCTTCTCTTTGCATTTGATGCATTTTAGCCATCAATGGAGTATTTGGATCTATCAAGTTTCCTCCACACCCAGATCTACATAAAACTCATCTCTTTTTCTCAACGTTTACAGCTGTATGATTCAACATTGTTTCACTGTTCATGAATTTAAACATTTGTGAAAATTAAATTTAACAAAATTTATAGCAACAATTTTTATTTTTTTTTGTTCTTGGTGTGAGCACACATATTTGCCCAGTGTTTTAGCATGGGCTCTGATACGGTTTGTAATACCTCTCATTTCGTAATTTTTTTTTCTTTTCTAATTATAATAATATATCTAACTTATTATTATAATTACTCTACAATTCGTCGCACTTCGACGCATTTCTGTTGCTCACAACTTTGTTTACTTCACTATATTTATTTCTGGATAATAACATATTCCACTTTCGTTTACAACTCTCCTCTAAGACGAGATTCTTTCCCCTTAGTTTGTATGGATTTGATATTCTAAACATACCCCATTCTTTTTCCATTTATGGAAATAAGATTTCTAGACAACTCTTACCACCTTACCCTTAATATCTCCTATTAAAATGGTAATTTTGTACATAACTAATTAATCAAGGATCGTTACACCCAACTATCCAATTTGGAATAATATTTAAATTAATATATATTCCATTCTATATATTAATATGTATCTTTTTAGCTATGTTGCATACATAATTTCATTAAGTCAAACCCTTTTGACTTAACCATTTAACTTTAATAATTCTCCTGCAAAATTTAATATAATTCAATGGTTTCATGTTATTTCTTTACATGCATATTAAAATGGTTGTACTTACATTCACTATAATAATTACCTCTACTTACCAAATTCCATATTATTTTTTTACCATATATTTTTAACTATGTACTTTATTTTTTTATATGGGATTTAAGTCAAACATTCTTTAACCAATCCATTACCTCTTCACTTCACTTTGTTTGTAAGTTAATATGAACTCGTTTTCAACTTTTCCTTAATGAAATAGTTCTCCTCCCTTAGTACCATGGAGATATAGGTCTAAACGTATTTTGCTTAATTATCATGTATACAAATCTTTACATTCACATAACTTATAACATAATTTGTTATACATAACACTTCCACTTTAACCATTTGACCTTTTCTATTTAATCATCCTACATTGTTTATTTTAGTTGTATGACAATAATTATAATTTTTACCTTTCTGACTTCATAAAGGTATAATAATACCATTAAACATATATTTTATGCCACATCCCATTTGTATTTACGTTCCCCTTATAATCTTTACTCATATATGCATATTGTATTAATATCTTCATAGTGTTTATAACTCAATCTTAGGCTTATCAATTCCTTGCCTAATTAAACTAAATTATTTCCCATATGTATATGAGTTAGTATAACTTAGTATAACTTAGGAAATATGCTATCAAAAATCATACTTTATATACCTTTCCGAACTTCTATACATATATTATTGGAATATAATTCAGGTAACGTTAATCAATACTAACGACCAAATTTGAAATTATATTGGGAAGGAATATTTTAACGTATCACCTACCACAATGGTTTTATCACTCATACAAACGAAAATAGAGTAATACACTTTTCACTATATAGTAGTATATATTCCCAACGATAAATATTTTTGTCTACAATTTTAACGAATTTAGCATATTAAACTTTTATCTTAAATGTTTCTTATGTTTTGGCCTCAATCCCAAAACCTTTTATATAGGTGTAATTAGTTTCAAAGTTTTCTACCCAGGGTACAGAATAGCTAGGACAACAGTGTTTTGCCAGAATCTAGTAAAATAAAATTCAAAAAACTAGGTAGTTGCAGTGTTTGGAATCCATTTTTGATAGTGTAAATGGATTTAGCACTATCAAAAACCCTTAAACACCCAAAATAATAAATTTTAACAACTGAAATTAGGATTCTGATAAAATATTTGCCGGATTTTTTCAAAATCTCTGCCGGATTCTAGGCCATTTTGTTACTTTTTTAGACTACCGCATTAGTTTCACATATTCGGATTTCTTTAATATATATATCCCATTTGATATATTTGAATAACCCTTGGGTAATTAATGTGTTGTTTAAAACCATGGATCCAATTTTGCCTTTTTATCATTTAATATATGTATAGTTTACCCACATTACTTCCACATACCTAATTATATTAAATAACACCTCTTTTTATTTCATTTTTTAACATTCATCATCCCACTAAGAAAACTTCCCCACATTCACTTTATAATATGTATGTTGGGTGCAGGAATTACCCTTCAGTAAAGTCCTCAACACTTAAATTGTCAACTCGGGGGATTCGTAAACTTAGAGACAAAGCACAGGCAATGCGAGAGATGGTATGAATATTTCTAATATCAAATAATACTTTTTAAAGGAAAAATTTTAGAATCAAACTTTAGAGAAAAAGGAAACTCAAATCATCAAAACAACCTGAGGCCAGAACAAAAAGAAATGTACTTGCACGAGAGATTCGAAAATAAAAAAAGAAGGCAATTACTCTAGTGGGATATTGATCATCTATTGAGAATATATTTTCTTTAGCAAAGAAACCTTAGCAGTCTTCAACAAATGGACACTTTCAAACCTGCTTATGTAAAGATATCCTTCCCAAAAGAATCGATCTTGCACTAGTGCAATCTCTTTGCACTAGTGTAGGAACAACGATCTATGCAGAAGGTGTAAAGTAATGTCTGTACTAAAAATGATTTTCTTCGTGCAAGGGCCCTAAACTTCCTCAAGTCCACCACACTCAGATTTGGTACCAAGATACTGGTTCTTGTACCTGATCTGAGCTTCTTACACTTTACCTATAGTCCTTGAAATCAATGATTAATTACTGCAAGTGTTTATGAAACCAAATTTCTTATCAGAAAGATGAATATCTGTAGAGAATAAGGAAAAAATATTTTTAATTAAAATGTAACTGAAAGAAAGAAAGTTGTTAGAAGTAACTTAAAGAGACTTGCTGCATCACACTATCCATCATTGGTGCAGAAACAGTTCTCCTCCGTGCACCAGGTGGAGAAAATAAACCAAACGTGCAGAAAGTGAATAGCACACCAACATGCACTAGTGCAGGTAATTTCTCCTATTCGAACCAGGCGGAGAAATAAAATTTAAATTCAGATGCAAAAAAGGAAATTTAACTACTTCACACTGCAAATCTGCTTTCACTCAAACAGAAATTCAAATGCGGTAAATTAAATAACACTTAGTAGACATAGATTTCAAGAACAGAAAGAAGGTAGGACGTGCTAGGTTAGCTGGGCCCAAGCCAACCAGCGTGTCCCCCTTTCAAATGGAAACGCTACTCAGTATTGAATCAATTCATCAACTGCTTAAGAATAAAGAGATAAAATCCATGGAGCATAAAGCAAAGCTCTTCTTATTAAATCCTTAAAGCAAATATATGCGTGATTACATATTCAGCCCAGATTTGGGCGATAACAAAAGACAGGCTTGTTACCGCCTCACTGGTTCTATTCTGTGATCTATTCAATTCTATCAGAACATTGAACATCTTGTCCTATTTACATTTCTCCTTATATAGATCCTTTTGGCCAGAGGCCAAAAGGATCGTTTAACCATTACATAGCCAATTTCAGAAATCATTACAACAAATTACATAACCGATTGCAGAATAAGCTTTCGGCCTTCAAAATTAAATGTTCTAACAAAATGGGTCATGGCTATCTCCAGTTGTTCGTTCCTCCTAAGTATGATCTCCGCTACTCCAGATTTACTTGCTATTATCACTGGGACTCGGCTGCCTTCAGATATGGTGGTACAAAATTAGGCAGCAATCAAAGAGTTCCGGATTTGCTGCCAAGATTTACAGTGCTGGCCCTGGTGTGAGATCTGTTCTGCACTAAAAATCAACGGTCAAGATAAGCATTTAACTATTAAATAACATAGGAGGTAACAATGAGTTACAAAAGTAATTCTAAGTAGAAAATCACATAATAAATAGTTAATAAATGCTAAGTTAAGTAAAAATATTTAAAATATGAACTTAATGCAAAATGTGTCATCGTTCTCGCACTAGTGTAGGATGAGGGCGCATGAGATAGGTAAAACAAGGTAAATGATTATGATTGAAAAGGGAAAAATGGTCAAAAAAGGTGCAAATTAGAGGACCAACATCCTCCCATCCCTAAAATGTTATGTGTCCTCACACAACCTTTTACCTCTGCAAAAAACCAAAATTTTGAATACTCCAACTCAGTCCTGTTCCAGCATGTTGTCCTTAGGCTACACTGTTTCAGCCTTCTTCCTCTTGATGTGCCTTAAATTATTTGCTACCTTTCTCAACCACGTGAAACAAAATCCAGCCCGATATTTCCATACTTTAACCTTGCTTTACTTTTGTTTGAGCTCTCCCATCAATTCTTCTCTGCTTTGTTCTTTCTCCTCTTGTGCTTTGGTCACAAGCTGCTCCAAGTTTTGCACTTGGAGTTCTAATTTTGCTATGCGAGCAGCAAGAGTCACCAATTATTTTCCTCCCTTTGTCTCTGTAGGGGCTGTCACTGGCTCCAGGACTTCTATATCTACCATGGTTGCATCAAGGAACTCTTCTACCTGTGGTTCCTCTTCTTCCAGGTCTCCTTCCTTCTGCTCTGATTCATCTTCATCCGGTTCCTCTTCTTCTGTGGGTTCTTTTGCCTCTTATTCTTCTTTCGGTTCCTCTTCATCCAGTTCCTCTTCTTCTGTGAGTTCTTCTGCCTCTTTTTCTTCTTCCGGTTCCTCTTCATCTGGTTTCTCTTCTTCCGTGGGTTCTCCTTGTACTGGTGCAGAATGGGATTCCATACCCTGTGGGGGTTGTGGTTTCTTACCTTTATCGGCGATTTTACTCTTCTTATGAGGTCTTTTGATAAAATGTGCCAGCAGAGTATCATCCCCGACTTGTGCAATATTCGTCGTGTCTGCAAGGACTGACAAACTGTCGTGTTCATAGGCCTATGCATGTGTAGAAGGGGTTTCTTCAGCGGGTGAGCCAACTATTTCCTTAATCGAAGACGGGGTCTTCTCTTCTGTCAATTTTTCTGACCGCTTTCTTTTCGCACTAGTGTGAGAATAACTTCCCTTTTTGCTTCTATTCAGACCCTTACTTGTACTGGTAGGAGTCTTCATCTTCTTTCCCTCGGCTAGCTTCCCATGCAGCTGTTTCAACAGCTCTTCCAATGTCATACCTTTGATCTTTGGCTGTTTTAAGACCAGGATTTTTATCAGGCCGTGATGGTATAATCGTGTATCGGCTTGGTCCTCCCTTCCATCCTGCACGCTTCTAGCCATTTTCTCCAAGATTTTAAGCAAAAATTAGGGGAAGTTCATCCTCCAACGAATGTGTTGGCCTCCTTCAAAATGTTGCAGCAGTCTAAAATGATACACCAGGGTACAGGTGTACCTCCCTTCACAGGTCACAAATTTCTGCAAAACAAATAGGAGATCCTGCCATTGACCAAGCAGGGCTTTGCGCGAGACTCCGCATTTCCAATTCACCTCCATATTCTTATCCTTGACAAAACACTGCCAGTGTTTTCTTTCCAGCTTCTGGTTCTTGAACCACTCCACTCCTGTATTCTCCAAGCCCGTTGCTGCTGCTACAAATTTCTTCGTGACTTTGAATTCGAGCGGCCCAATTCTCACTTGGTCATTCTTAAAGCTTCTTTCAAATTGCAAGGCGACCTCCCTATCATACCCATCGAACTTCTTCAGGAACCATAGAAATCCTGACTCTCACAACAATGGAAGACTGTTGCGAAATTCGGCAGTTTTCTCAATCTTGCTAAGAGAAAGGGGCTCATTTCAGACGAGTGGCATTGCTGCTATCGGCTATGATCAATAAGTTCCAAGGCTTGTATGCAATACCGGGGAATCGTCTTTCATACATAAATATCTAACCGTATCTCTGATTCATTTGCCATAAATACTCATCATTTCCGGTCAGGTTTAATTGGTAGCGACAGCGGTTTAACAGTTAAGTTCAGTAATAATCATGATGAAGGGATGTTTAGGATAAATGTAGGAGTGGGGGAGTTATGAGTGAAGGACATTTCAAATTATTGCAGAGTGGGGTAGATTATATGCAAACAATGATTAACACGATTCTTACATTTCTTCATAATTACACAAAAAAAGGAACTTAGCACTCATTAAAAAGATCATGATTTCTTCTTAAAAACTTTGTACTTTTAACTAATTTCCTCCTAGGTAATATAATAGCGTAAATACTTGTCAATCATATGAAAAACATCATATAAATTTTCATCATGATCACTTTCTTATGTCATATGATAGCTTGTGCTATGCTGCTGATGAGGTGCATGGTTGTACTAATATTTGCACTGCTTAAATCATATCATTCTGCTGGTGTTTCTCTGCTCATCTTATCATATAGGAAAACATTCCTGCACTAGTGCAAGCATAATATTAAGACAGAAAATTAAAATATAGGCTGGATTTCACATGATTTCCTCAACTTATTCTGAATTTTGCTTCGCCCTTTCTTGATGTTTCAGAGCACATCCTTTTACTCTTTGTATGCAAGATCCTGCAATAAACTCATGAGGGAACAAAGGAGTGGGAAAGGAAAATCTTTGAATGGGAAGAAATTCTGTCACAGGGATTCCAGGAAAGTACCAAAAAGAGGGAAAATAGAAGTGGGATAGGGAAAAAAAATTCAGGGTTAAAGTGGGATTTATTCGAAGCGGATAGGGTGAATTTAGAAGAATATGGGAAGGTTAATTATACTAGGATTCCAAGAAGAAATTTGAGGGAAAATTATGAAATGGGATATGAAGAAAGACAGAAAATTTTCTGGAAGGTCTGCCTGCACTAGTGCAAGAAAAATAACTACATCGAGAATTAAGCGTTACTTGGAAAAAAAATATCCATGCTAATTTCCCCAATTGTATAAAGGTTGGCTCTGTTGAACCTGCTTTTACTTCGGTGGTTACTAGCATATCTAAAGATCAAGCAACATTCTTTTTTTATTAGAAATTTTTTATCGTCCCGCTAGCAAGGTAGTTTTTAAGTTGATCCTTCTACAATCATGTCAGCAGACTGATTTTCATAATTATAGGAAATTATTTTTTCTTTACTTTTTTTATTTTTGTTATTTTTTTTAGTTTTCTTTTTTTATTTTATTTTATTTTTATTTTTTAAGAAGAAGAGGGGTTCAAATTTTCAAGAGGTTGGTATTATCATTTACCACTACCATTCCAAATTGCTTCTGAACTTGTTGTGTAAAATCTTTCTTGGCAAGTGGTTGAAGATATTTCTTTAATATGTGTCCATTTACCAAGAATATTGTATCCTATCCATCAATAGTTTTGACTTCTACTGCTCCATTCTTAAATACTCAGATTACTTCATATGGTCCCATCCAACATGTATGGAATTTCCCTTTAAAAATTTTAAATCTAGAATCATGAAGGAGTACCCAATCACCTGGTTGGAACTGCTTTTTCTGAATGGACTTGTCATGCCACCTTTTCCGTTGCTATTGGATTAATATGTTTTTCTAAACAACATCTCTACAAAATTCATCTAACTCATTTAACTGAAGAAGATGCTGTTCTTGTGCCTCAGAGAGATTGAGCCCTAACTGAACTGTAGTTCTAAAAGTTTTGATATGGAATTCAATTGGCAACAGAACCTGTTTGCCATATACCAGCTCATATGGTGTGTGCCCCGTACTATTTCTCCAAGTGGTTCTGTATGCCCACAAAGCTTCTGGTAATGCTTCAGCCCACTATTTTCGATGCATATTCACTGTCTTTGTAAGAATGGACTCGATCACCTTGTTTGTAGATTCCACCTGGCCATTTGCTTGCGGGTGATACGGGGTAGATTTCTGGTGTCGGATCTTGTATTGCTCCATCACTCCCTGTACCAAATTAGAAATAAACTGCAGACCATTGTCAAAAACAATTTCTCTAGGCACACCAAATCTAGTAAATATTTCAGAAAAGAGAAAATCAACAACAACTTTTTCCATAGCAAAAGAAACAGCTTTAGCTTCTACCCATTTTGTAACAAAATCTGTATAAACTAAAATATGCTTCTTACTTAGTGATGTTGGATTTATTGGCCCTACAAAATCAATAACCCATTTTTCAAATGGCTCAATCATAACTTGAGGGCATAAAGGCATTTTATTGGTTTGATTAGGTTGGCCCATTCGTTGACAACTATCACATCACCTGACATACTGCTTGGCATCCTTAAACAAGGAAGGCCAAAAGTAGCTAAAACTTAATATTTTATATGCAGTTCGCTTATCAACGAAGTGGCCTCCACAAGGTTCATCATGAGCAGATTTAAATATGTCAAACACTTCCTCCTCTCTTACACATCTGCAGATAATTAAGTTTGGACCAGTGTAAAAGAGGTCTCCTTGAATCCAGGAGTATGCAACACCTTTCTGAATAATGTTCTACTTTTCACGGGTGGGAAAGTGAGGTGGTGTTTTTCCAGTAACCAAATAATTAGCGATGTCGGAAAACCACAAAGATTTTGTAGACACAGCAAAAAGATGTTCATCCGGGAAATCATCATTAACATGAGTTACTTCACCAGGATTATCTATTCTAGAAAGAAATTCTGCTACAACATTATATTTTCCTGGTCTATCAACAATAGTAATATTTAACTTCTGCAACAATAGCAACCACCTAGTCACTCTACTGCTAGTCAATGGTTTTTTCATCAAATATTTAATCGCGGAATGATTAGTATGAAAAAATACTTCATATGCTGTGATATAGTGTCTGAACTTATTAATTGCAAAGATTACAACTAAAAACTCTTTCTCTGTAACTATATAGTATAATTCAGCGGAAGACAAATTCTTACTAATATAATAAATAGCATAGGATTGCTTGTCTTCCTCTTGTCCCAAAGCTATGCCAACAACCAGATCTGAAGCATCGGAGGAAATGTGAAAGGGCAGGGACCAGTTTGGACCTCTCAAAACTGGTGCCTATACCAACTTTTCCTTCAATGTTTCAAAATACTGTTGGCAAGCCGTGGACCAAGAAAACTCACTATCATTAGCTAGAAGTCTAAAAAGAGGAGCAACTATCTTAGAAAATTTTTCAATGAATCTGCTATAGTAACCAACATGTCCTAAAAAACCTCTTACTTCCCTCTGAGTTTTGGGTGTAGGAAGATGCAGAATGATTTCGATCCTTGCCGAATCAACCTGAATACCTTTGTCATAAATCAGATGCCCAAGTACCATTCCTGCTTTGCACATTAATTTGCATTTCTTGTACTCAAAGTAAGGTGGGCTTCTTGACAAAAAAGAAGTATTTTCTCCAAATTTCCAAGAGCTTCTTGAAAAGAATTACCAAACACAAAAAATCCATCCATATAAATTTCTAAAAATTCAAGATCAACAAAAATAGCCAAGACTACCCTTTGAAAGGTAGTCAGGGCATTACATGAACCAAAGGGAAGCACTTTGTAAGTGAATGTCCCCCATGGACATGTAAAAGTAGTTTTATCATGATCTTCAAGTGCAATCTGTATCTGGTTATAGCCACTGAAACCATCCAAAAAGGAGAAATATTTCTTTCATGCAAGGGTATCAAGCACCTGGTCAATGAAAGGGAGAGGGAAGTAATCTTTGAGAGTGGCTTTGTTTAATTCATGATAATCAATACAAATACGCCATCTTCCATCTTTCTTAAGTACTAACACTAATGGAGAGACCCACTGATTATCAGAAATAGGATAGATAAAACCAACATCTAAGAGTTTTTGTATTTCTTCCTTCATGACATCTCTTAGAGCTGGATTCATTCGTCTTTGGGGTTGTCGGACAGGTCGGGTTCCTTCCTGAATATAGATATGATGTGTACAAGTTTCAGGAGGGATAACCTTCATGTCTTCATAGCCCCAAGAAAATGCACTAAGATGGTTTTGTAACAAATTCACAAGATGCTCTTGCTGAGATGGGTCTAAATCTGAACTAATGTGCAAGGACTTACCAGGGCTAATATCAACAAGAGTAGTATCAGGCTCTAGATTACTCAAGGGAGTGGTAAAAGACAATGGTATAGAAGAATGAGAATCATGGTTTTCTTGGAAATATAGGCTAAAAATATGGCTCAAAGGCTCAAAGTTAGGCATGGTGTCTAGATTATTCAGGAAATCTTGAATTTCATCTTCTTGCGAAGACCCAGTATAATGATGAATAAGAGAAATAGACTGAGTCTCTTCATCACTGATTTGGTCCAACCATAAAGTATCTCGAAGGTCCTGAATGGATCTGGCAGGGGGGTATAAGGTAACTTTCTTCCTATAATCTCCATGTGAAATATACATATCATCGGAATGACATCTAATATATGCATTGGTCGTAGCAAGCCATGGTCGACCCAAGATCAAGGGATGTCCTCCTACCGGGTTCTTTAGCTGAAGCACAATGAAATCAGCAGGATATTCCCAAGTATCTAATGAGATGATCACATCGTCCAATACTCCTTCAGGCTTAATTTTAGATCTATCTGCTAATTCAAGCACAGCGCGAGTGGGGCGAAGATGAGATAACTGACGTTGATCCATGGTCTGCTTAGTCATTACATTAATGGCTTCTCCCAGGTTTATAAGGACATTAGAGACAAGGACAATACCAATATGAACTATGACAACAGGGTTTCCGAGATCAGTATATTTTTCCACAGACACACATCCCATCATCAACTCTGCTGCCCTACCAACAAATTGAATAGTTTTGGGTTCCAATCTCTTCCTCCCAGATTTCTTGGGACAGAGTTCCCTAATAATCTTGGTACAAATGGGGATCTCTTTAATGGCTTGGAGAAAAGGTATCTTAATGAAAATATTTTGAAGTTCCGATGCCAAACTAGTCTCAGAAACAGGCTCTCTTCTTTCTGTTACTAGACTCTCTAGAAAGGGAGGCTGGTTGGAAGAAGATGGCAAGGAATCAGAGGGTAAGGGTTGCTTAGTGACAACTTTCGGAGAATGGTTAAGAGTTTCCTCTTCTGCTTTCTCTTCAACAATCACCATAGGTTGTTTCTGATTTTCTAGCATTAAAGTCCTTCCCGATCTTAATTGAATATCATGAACTCCAACTGGAATAGACTAGTATTCGAATGGTAAAGTTGGGTTTATTACATGGATCATTTGCACTACTTTATTGTTATTATTAGGATTAGGCATAGGTTGAGCAGGCAACTGAGGAGGTCGAAAGGGTGGAGTTAAAGGTAATGGGGTGGTCTGAATCGGAAGTTGAGGCATTGGATAAGGTACATGTGTAGATAGATATGGTTGCATAGGTGGTTGGTAGGAATATGGAGAATGAGTTGGGCCTCTCCAACCATGTTGCCATGGTTGGGAAGGTTGCCCATGCTGATATTGATTTCCATACTGCCACTGCTAATGAGAGTTAGGATACGAATATGAATGTGGATTATAACCAAAATAGTGTGGAGGAAATTCAAGATCGAACCCGCACCTACCTCAGGCCAATTTTTTCTTGCTCCCATAGCATACAATTGTTCAGCTTCAGGCAGCCCCCCTATAAATACAGCTTTAAGTCCAAGTATAGAGGGACATTTTTCTGTGATATGGTCTTCTGCACAAATAGCACACTTATTAGTTTCTTTCAAGTTAAGAGGACATTCTTTAGGGGTATTCTTGTCTCTACATTTAGGACAGAAAATACATAATGATTCTTGTTCCTTCATAAGTTTTTGTTGAAATTTTAAAGAGTCTAACTGTTTAGTAACAATGTTCATTATATCAATTTTCATGTTTTCCATTTTATTTTCCAGTCCAATAATCATAGCATCAGTAGATTTAGTATTTCTATTTTTATTTCGAGTTCCTCTACCGGATCTATACTGATTTCTTGAAAATTTCCAGCATAATTCACAAATTTGATCAAAATTTTGCTGAGAAATATCACCTTGTCCTAACAGATTCAAATTTTTTCTAACATTATCAGTAAGTCCTCTTAAGAACAAGGTTCTAATAGTGTTGGGATCAAGCTTAACTTTTTACCTTTGTAAAATATACAAAAATCTTTCCAAGTAATCTTCAAGCATTTCATCATCATCTTGTATGATTGTAAAAATTTCATCTTGCATGTCCCGAGTTTTTCAATATTCTTGATATTTAGACAAAAATACTCTCTTCATCTGATCCCAAGAAGTTATGGTGTTTCCTCCTAACCCCATAAACCAGCATAAAGCTGACTCCTTGAAGGTAACAGGAAATAATCTTAACTTCTGAGCCTCAGTTGCATAATCATAACTTCTACACAAAATATCAAACTCAAATAGAAGAGAGTCAGGATCTTCATGAACTTTACCATGGAAATGAGGGAGAGCTAATGGTGGAATATTCTTCATCTGTGACACAATATTAGGATCCACAATTGGAAACACAAAAGTATATTGTCCTTCACTTACCTGGTTGTCACCATTTCCTTCCAAATGATCTCCTTGGTCTGCCATTTTTCTCTTCTTTCTTGTACCACTTTCCACAGGTTGATTCACACTTGAGTTGTTATTACCAAAATCAAGGTAGATTGTTCCTACGTAATGGGTTTGGATTGGATTGGACTTCCTTCTTGTAGGAGACCCAATGTGAGAAAAATTCTTTTGGCCTTTAGTGGGCTTCAAACCCATACCTTTCCTAGGCATTCATTTCAAAAAAAAGAAAGAAAAATATCAAAACAATTTCTAGTAAAAAATGCTGTTAGAAATCAATCAACACCAGTAAAAAATCCTTCAAAAATACTTGCAAAAAAAAAATAATAAATAAATAAAGGAAACTTACCTCTATTATACAATCAAAAAATTCTTACCAAATCAAATCGCCTCCCCGGCAGCGGCACCAAAATGTTGGGTGCAGGAATTACACTTCAGTAAAGTCCTCAAAACTTAAATTGTCAACCCGGGGGATTCATAAACTTAGAGATGAAGCACAGGAAATGCCAGAGATGGTATGCATATTTCTAATATCAACTCCTACTTTTTAAAGGAAAAATTGTAGAATCAAACTTTAGAGAAAAAGGCAACTCAAACCATCAAAACAATCTAAGGCCAAAACAAAAAGAAATGTACTTGCAGGAGAGATTTAGAAATAAAAAAAGAAGGCAATTACTCTAGCGGGATATTGATCATCTACTGAGAATATATTTTCTTTAGCAAAGACACCTTAGCAGTCTTCAATAAATGGGCACTTTCAAACCTGCTTATGTAAAGATATCCTTCCCACAAGAATCGATCTTGCACTAGTGCAGTCTCCTTGCACTAGTGCAGGAACAACGATCTATGTAGAAGGTGTAAAGTAATGTCTATACTAAAAATTCTTTTCTTCGTGCAAGGGCCCTAAACTTCTTCAAGTCCACCGCACTCAGATCTGGTACCAAGAAACTAGTTCTTGTACCTGATCTATGCTTCTTAAACTTTACTTTTAGTGCTTGAAATCAATGGTTAATTACTGCAAGTGTTTATGAAACCAAATTTCTTATCAAAAAGATGAATATCTGTAGAGAATAAGGAAACAATATTTTTAATTAAAATGTAACTGAAAGCAAGAAAGCTGTTAGAAGTAACTTAAAGAGACTTGTTGCATCACACTATCCAGCACTGGTGCAGAAACAGTTCTCCTGCTTGCACCAGGTGGAGAAAATAAACCAAATGTGCAGAAAGTGAATAACACACCAACCTGCACTGGTGCAGGTAATTTCTCCTATTCGAACTAGGTGGAGAAAGAAAACTTAAATTCAGATGCAGAAAAGGAAATTTAACTACTTCACACTATAGATTTGCTTTCACTCAAACAAAAATTCAAATGTTGTAAATTAAATCACACTTAGCAGACATAAATTGCAAGAACAAAAATGAGGGAGGACGTGCTGGGTTGGTTGGGCCCTAGCCAACCAGCGCGTCTCCCTTTCAAATGGAAACACTACTCAGTATTGAATTAATTCATCAATTGATTAAGCATAAAGAGATAAAATCCATGGAGCATAAGGTGAAGCTCTTCTTATTAAATCCTTAAATAAAATACATGTGTGATTACATATCCAGCCCAGATTTGGGCGATAACAAAAGACAGGCTTGTTATCACCTCACTGGTTCTATTCTCTGATCTATTCAATTCTATCATAACATTGAACATCTTGTCCTATTTACATTTCTCCTTATATAGATGCTTTTGGCCACTGGACAAAAGGATCGTTTAACCATTACATAGACAATTGCATAAATCGTTACAACAAATTACATAACCGATTGCAGAATAAGCTTTCGGCCTTCAAAATTAAACGTTCTAACAAAACGGGTCGTGTCTATCTCCAGCTGTTCATTCCTCCTAAGTCCGATCTCTGCTACTCCAGATTGACTTTCTGTTATCACTAGGACTCGACCGCCTTCAGATATGGTGGTACAAAATTAGGTAGCAATCAAATATATCCGGATTTGCTGCCAAGATTCGTGGTGCTGGCCCTTGTGCGAGATCTGTTCTACACTAAAAATCAGCGGCCAAGATGAGCATTTAACTATTAAATAACATAGGAGGTAACGATGAGTTGAAAAAGTAATTCTAAGTAGAAAATCACATAATAAATAGTTAATAAATGCTAATTTAAGTTAAAATATGTAAAATATGAATTTAATGCAAAATGTGTCATCGTTCTCGCACTAGTGCAAGATGAGGGCGCATAAGATAGGTAAAACAGGGTAAATGATTACGATTTGGAAAGGGAAAAATGGTCAAAAAGGGTACAAATTAGAGGACCAACAATGAGTACCCTTCACAAAAAATTCAACAATATAGGCTTCCAATGCACTATTCAACCAAAAAACAACTACGTTAGAAACCTTTTTATTTATAGCGTAAACCTTTCGTAGTCCAATTATAGAGTACAATAGGGCACCAAGTTTTGTGCTCTTCTTCTAACCTTTGTAAACATAGCCAAAACGATAAAAAACTCAACAAAGAATATTTTTTGAAAATATGTAAAAACACACGTTTGCATCCATTTCTCATGGTTAATCCATTGATTTCTAGTCTATTCTATAGAGTAATCATGTTCTTTTTTCTTCACCCACTATTGTATCTCTTCCTTATTAGGTATTCGTATCCCTTTCAACCACAAATCATGGTCTCAACTACGGAACCATTTGTTTGCACGTAGGGATGGACCCAAGGTTTGAGATAATTTGTCAACAAAACCCCTACAGACACCAGCCCTTTCGAAAACACCTGAAAGAAATTGAAGTATCACCCAAGGAATCTAGGGGGTACTGCAAGAACCTAAAAAAATTTTGCAGTGATGAAGGAGATGGGGACCTTAAGCTAGCATTCCATATCTTCAACATATTATTACTTATTAGTATTTAGAAAAAGAATTAAACTATACCCCTATTTTGTTCAATAATCCCATTGTGCATACATTTAAAGTGACAATATTATGAAAACTAGACAAGTCATTAAGCATTGCGCAAATACACAAAATAGGCCAAAAATTGATCTTTCTATTAACATTGTGATTCTTCTATTACATTTGTGTCTATCACGATTCAACATCATAGTGAATCATATATCATTACAACAGAAAACTATATGCCTCCATCTCAAGATGCACCAACAAGTTATGTCTTTTACCACTCTACCTTAATCTATTTATAAATTTACATGTGGACCTAACTAACCAAAAATCCTTTAGTAGTAAATTATTACTATGGGCTAGTAAATATCTCTATGCGAAAGTAAACATTACTATGGGCTAGTACATACAAAAATTTCCCAACAACTTTCCTTATTCTTCTCACCTTTGTGCGCTATCCTTTGGCTAATCTTGTTGTGCGATGGTCCTCTACAGAGATCCCCAAACCTTGTTACCCAAAAACACTACTCCAACATTTATAAAATACGAGGGCTATAAACCTAGGGTAAGATTCATCTATCTCACTTAGCTTAATTAGATTTAAGAAAAAGTATTGATGGTTCTCATAATAGTATGCCCCCTCAGAATTCGTTTACTTTGTGTTGATTGAGTGATTTCTTGATTCAAATTGGTCTCATTGGATATTCTCAAGGGTTGAACTGTGAATAGTTTAGCTCAGATAATAATGCTACACTCCTTTTGTAATTTCAACCACATTCCCTCAGGGGGGTCTTTAGCTTCTTGCTTTATGCAATTATCCTTTTGAATCCATCTAAGTGGATTTAAGAACTCAAAATCACTAGTGATGAGAAAGGGATAACCCCTACTTCTCTTAAATGCAAGGGGCACTCGTAGTTCTAACCAAACGGTGTATGCCAACTCACTCCATTTATACTAGGCATAATATATATTATATAAAAAGTGTGTACCTAATTGGGAGGATCTTCATAATGGAGTGGTAGCCTTGATTTATTAACTAGATAAAATTGTTAAACTAATCCATGGCTAAAATCCCAAACCTTTTGTCAATCCACCTAACATCCATATCATCATATTTCTATAGCCAAGCACATCATTCATAAGTTTTGGATTCCTAATTCTAATAATTCTACATAGGCCTCCCGGATACGGATGTTCAATGAAAACAATACGGTGGCTGGCCCATGGCGAGACACCTGGCCAAGCCACCTGCCCACCTCTGAGCGTGGTACCAAGGCCTTAAAGGCCCTTGGGGATCAACGTCAGGCATTCAAATCTCACTTGATCTGCCATCACTCTGCTACAATTTTCCCTACGCATAATTCAATGGAGACGTGTATGCCCATCCCCAGCACTGCTCTATATGCCCAGCTCTCGAGCTCCTTCTCTCTGCTGCATCTCTGCCTTCGGCTCGCCAACCAGTCGATTGGTGCTAGCCCTCCCTCGGCCTAGCCAGACTCTCGTCCTTGTGCTCATTTCTGCATTCATTATCCCTCAGACACCATCCCCGTTTCGTGCTCGCCTCACACCTCCCCTCTGCATTCTCCTCCCTCCAAACCAGGTCGTTGTGCTTATTCTCAAAGCTCACCTTCCTGTCTCCCACTTTCGCCTATGGGTTCGCCTTCATTGTCACCTCATACAGCCTCGCTCCCGCATTTTCCCACTGATTAGCCTCCATTGTCTTCTCACTCGGCCTCTTTGTCTTCTCACTCGGTCTCTTTGTCTTCCCATTCAGCCAGCATGTCGCAGAGGCATCGTATGAGGTGCAATCGAGGTGGTGGGAGAGGAGTTGGCTCTCGTCCGCCTCTTTCTAGCCATGCAGTCTCCAACTCTCAGCCTCCGTCTAGAAATGTAGCACATTTTAACTTCAATAGCACCATGGACAGTACCAAAATTACAGCCACCATCTCAGTTGTGTTCCAGGAGGAGTAGCATGAAGGCACTACCTATGGCTCCAGAAAGCGCAGGAGGAAGTCCACAATTTCAATGAGGCCTCTTCAGGTCTCCAAAAAATCATCGGCCCTCCCTGTCAAATCTGGTTCGAAGACCTCCAACAGCGACGACAATGGCAATCAGAGCTCTGCACATTTGGACAAGCAAATGCAGGATAAAAGCTCCACTTCCTCATCTGAGAACACTACCCAGCTTTCCAAGGAAAAAGATGAAGATGTGGAGGATGACTACAACTGCCCAATTGTGGAGGAGACTCCTCCCTCACACACCGACAACTAGCCTGATGACAAGTCTCCTTACCTCTTTTTTTGGTTTTTCGCAATGATTTGTTGCATGCTCAGACAAATGGACTGTAACTGTTGTGACGATAATGGCTATTTTTGTAAACTCTGGTTTTTGTGTAAGTTTGTCAATGCTGGTTTCCCAATCATGGGCGGCATCTTTGGGGCCGGTTTCCCCTATAGGGGCAGGCTAATTTTTGTTTTTTTGACTAAGACTCCCTCCGGTGTTGGTTAGCTTTGTAGCCCCGGAGGTATGTCTCGCATTGTATCTTATGTTCTATATCAATAGATTAAACCAACTTAGAAAAAAAAAAATCTACATAGGCCATTTATTGGTTACCTGATTTAGACTAATAATTTTTTACCATATTTCAAGATAATACAAGTGCAAACAACACTTAGTATAAAAATTAGCAAGTTGATTTTCACAGCCCTTTCCCCAAAACCACACTTTATGGCGTTTTGGGGCAACCAAGGAACTAAGGGAGGAAAAACCCAATTTTATAGGTCCTAAGAGAGCTTGCATATAGGTCACTCACATCTCCTTCTTCCCACTTTTCACAACCTAATTAGGTACAGGACCAAATAAGATGCAATTAGTTCACAGTTGGATAGGTATGATCTATTTCAATCGATGGATTTCATATATAAAAAATCCTTTTTCTGGGGAATCCATTTGGGATCCACTTGAAAATATATATATATATATATATATATATATATATATATATATATATATATATATATATATATATATATATATATATATATATATATATATATATTTTGTGTCCAAAAATTTATAACCAATAATCGAATCTGGAGTATTTGGTATAGTCCCCTCCACCCATCTTCCCCCAATCTCTGATACAAAAATATAAGACAGGGTCATCAATCAACCTATTGAATTTCTTTGGTTGGTGATATATTTTAATTTCCTTTATAATTTCATTGAATTTGGGGAACATAAACACGATTAATATCCTCATCCCATACCTTTTCAATATTTGGCATCGCTTATAAACCTCATTTGAACCAATTTTTCATTGTCATACTTTACATTTCATTTGGAGAAAAAAAATCTTATTTAGTTGGTTCACTTCAACACATTTTCAGAAGTAGGATACTTTTCATGATAGCTCTCTTCTATCTAGGACACATTACTTAATTACCTTACACATTAGCAGGTAGGAGACATCCCGATACTAAATCTTTAATCTCCTCTAGGATTAAAAGAAGCCAAAATTTGCAAAAAATCAAGTAGCGAGTCACAAACATCTACAAAACCAAGCAAACATACTACACATATCAACAAACTAGTCCACCCTCTTCCTCTTCTCCTCTTCAAAACCCCATATTAAAATAAACATTAGTTAATCCATCAACAATTACAAATCCCTAATTCAGTGTTGCGAGATAATTTCCCTAGAAGCCCCAAATGAGGAACACAAAAATAAACAAAGAAACTAAATCAAGCATGTATACAATTTGAAATTCACAAACTAGGTGTAACGCACACACATGTAAGTCCTACGGTTGATGAAGGTCCTACGGTAACGCACACACATGTAAGTCCTACGGTTGATGAAATTCCCAAACTTGGTTCCTTGTAAGACAAACAAGGAACCAAGAGACGATCACAAAAATCAAAGCATATATACATATAAATCAAATTATCCCATAATATTATCCATTAGAAAGTCACATTCATGAAAAATATGTTGAGATTCAACAAGATGATGAGCTTAGTGAAAAGAGTCGCCTTCACTAAGTGGGCACGCAGCCTATTTTTGGCGCAAGTCTATTTTTAGACATGATCATCATATTTCAGAAGTTGCAAGATGTTATTTGTGGATGGTTGATCAAATTGGAAAAATAGATGAAATTCTATTGTTAGAATATTGAGCGAAGTCTATTTATAGCTCGCTGATCCAAAAATAGATGCATGTTGATTATTATTAGCTCTTAATAATAATCAGACACTAAACAACAACTTATTCTCTTGGAGCACTTTTGTTTCAGTGCACAGATGTGGCACATTAGTGGACTAAGGGAATTACGCAATTCCCAAGGGTTTACTAGAGCTAATGCATGGAGGACTCAGTTAGAACTCAAGTGGCAGAGTTATGACACAGTGGGAAGAAGTAGTTATGGAGTTGTATTCAGTTTAACTCAGTTAGACTCAGTTGAGCTAGTTGTATCTAGTCTAAATGATTGATACACTAGTGAGAGTGGAGTGAATTAATTAGTTAATTAATTTACAAATAATAACTCATTAATCAACTGAACAATACAGTAGTTAACTACAATGCATGGTAGTTTCAGTGGAGACCCAGTGGAGAGATAGGTGATAGGGCAAGATAGACTTTCTGTTGTGACTAGAGTGATGCATTGATTGCATCACACACACATTGGAGTTGCCAATGAGGATTGCGCAGTCAAGGCAAGAGTAATTCGAATTCATTCAGAGCTATTCTTCAGCAGGGATTGCGCAGTGGAGGCAGGCTAGTAGGAGGCAAAGATTGGTGCATGGATTTGCAAGATTGTTCTTGATTAGTGTATGACGAGTGTACTGTACTGAGAGCTTGATAAGCTTTGTATGAGGATTGTCATATGATTCCATGATACATAATATATAGTTGTGGTTTTCAGCTTCAGGCTTTCCCGGTTAAAAACAACTGTGTTATATGCAATTATTTTTATTTATGCTTTACATGTGTGTGCAACTAATTTTCCGCAAAAGATTAACAAGTGGAATGATTCAGGATCTTGCATAAAGTTAAATAGTGTGAGATCAGGTGGATCTAGGACATATGCATGCTTAGTGCATATAATTTCTACATGGTATCAGAGCATTGTTGATTGAAGATTGCAATTGTAAAGTGAGTTTGTGTTGGTGGACAATTTGAATTTGCTACAGAAGATTCTTGGTGTAGAAGTTGAGTATACATTGAAATGGCTTTCAATGAGTTGCGATTGGAGTATGCCCTTGATGGGAGCTCGAATTACATAGCCTGGAAGGACATGATGGAGGCAGTGCTGGAGGATAATGGAATGAAGGAGTTCATCGATAGCGATGTTCCTAAGCCGGGATCTAGCGATGCTGCATTACTCGACGCATGGAAAAAGAAGACAACAAAGACGAGAAGGATTCTGTTGGAAGGTGTGAAGGACCATATTGTGTCTAGGCTTCACGGGAAAGCCACTCCATTCTTAATGTGGAAGGCTTTGACAGACTTGTTCCAAAGCAGAAGTGACCAGAGGAAGTTGGCGCTTAAAGACAAGCTTAGAAAAATAAAAATGGAGAAGGGTAACAGTGTTCCAAAATACCTCACAAAGTTTGTCCACTATAAGGATGAACTGGGAAGTGTGGGGGTTACTGTTGATGAAGAAGACTTGGTGAGCTTGGCTCTCCTTGGGCTTTCGAAGAGTTGGCATAGCTATGAAGACTCTGTCAATGGACGGGAGAAACTGCCGGGATGGGAGCGACTTTGATCGGATCTTGTGCAGGAGGAGATAAGGCGGGGTACCAAGGATGGATCTTCATCGAAGAATGGAGATGAAGAGAATTGCCTTTGGCTGCCAAAGCAAGGAAAGGGAAGGAGAAGAAAAAACCTTCAAAATCCGAAGCTAAAGGAAAGAAGCAAGATTTGTCCAAAGTGAAGTGTTTTCACCGTCACGAACATGGACATTTCGCCACTAACTGTCCACAGAAGAAGAAGAACAAGAAGGTTGTTGGATCTGCAGTTGGAGAGGCCTTAGCCTCGCAATTTGAACTTGATTTCTCCTTGATCGCATGCTTGGTTTCAAGTTGTATGGGATCGGTGTGGTATCTTGATAGTGGTGTGTCTTTCCATATGACGGGAGACAAAGAGTTGTTTAGTGACTTGGAGGAGAAGGACCTCCAGATGCATATAGAGATGGGCGACGATGGTCGGTACAGGGCGACTAGAATTGGGACCATTACCTTTGAGAGGGAGTTCGGTAATCCATTCTTGTTGAAGAATGTTATGCATGTTCCAGGCCTGAAGAAGAACTTGGTCTCGGTTGCAATGCTGGAAGACAAAGGTTATGATGTTGTTTTCAGTGAGGGAAAAGCCTTCCTTCGACATAAAACAACGGGTCAAACCAAGAAGATAGGGGTTCGAATTAAGAATCTCTACAAGCTGGAGGTAGATGGTTGCGCTGCAATGGTAGGCAAAGCAGAAGAAGTGGTGAGCCAGGATATTGGGCCATCTTCACCATGGCGCTTTGAAGATTTTGCGACGATTTCTCTTGGAACTTTAGGTACTCTTGTGCAGTCATATCAGTGCAAGGGATGTACTATGGGTAAGTTTGTGAAGACCACCTTTCATGAGAAGGAGAACTGTGCTTCGGTGATCCTGGAGAGAATTCACACAGACGTGTGTGGACCTTTCTCGGTTGCTTCAATAGCAAAACACAGGTATTATGTTATATTTGTTGATGACTATTCTTGTAGATGCTGGATCTTCTTCATGCAGAAGAAGAGTGAACCGTTCTCAAAGTTCTGTGAGTTCAAGGCATTGGTGGAGAAGGAGTCGAGGAAGCAAGTGAAAGCTCTATGGAGTGATAATGGTGGTGAATACATCTCGGGCAAATTCAAAGACTTATGTAGCAAAGAAGGAATTTGAAGAGAACTCATAGCGCCTCATAACCCACAGCAGAATGGGGTCGCAGAGAGAAAGAATAAAACGATTGTGGGTGTTGCACGAGTGATGCTGCATGACCAGGGCCTACCGATGCACTTGTGGGCAAAAGCATGCAACACTGCGGTTTATGTGCAAAACCGTTGTCCTCATAGGGTACTTGGCATGAGTACACTCGAAGAAGCTTTTACTGGTAAGAAGCCTGATATTTCTCATTTGAAGATTTTTGGCTCACCTGTTTACGTTCATGTGACAAAGGACGCCAGGAAGAAGCTAGAGCCAACTGTAGAAGTTGGGATATTTGTGGGGTACACAGAAACACCCCATAACTATCGTGCGTATTTTCCAAGCAGTCGGATGACTGTTGTGCAATGGGATATAAAATTCAATGAGGTGAAAGCCATGAAGTTGTCGCTTGAGAGGGAGCTACACTTACATGTGGAGGGGGAACTTCTTGTTCCCAAATATGAGCCTCTGGATGTGGATCAGCCACAGGAGGAGATTCATGGAGTGGAGGAGTCCACTCATGCAGAACCAAACATCAAACAAGGCAGAAAGCGTACCACAGAAGCTAAGAGATTGAAGCTTGATGTGGCACAGAATGTAGGAGTCCCTACATCAGATCGCAGACAGAGACAGTCACCTGCCCGATTTACTGGATACATGGCTCTTATGAGCAAGTGTATCGTGACAGAGCCATCTTCTTTCGAAGAAGCAGTGCAGGAGCCCACATGGGTAGATGCCATGGTGGAGGAGTATGACTCCATTGTCAGAAATAGTACTTGGGAAATTGTTCCAAGGCCGGTGGGAAAATCAGTGTTAGGATCAAGATGGATCTACAAGGTAAAGCAAGCTGTTGATGGGAGCATCGAGAAGTATAAGGCAAGATTTGTTGCCTGGGGCTTCTCACAGATTGAGGGGATTTTGACTATGAAGAAACCTTTGCACCTGTCGCACGGTATTCTTCCATACGGACCATCCTTGCTCTCTTAGCGCAGATGGGTTGGCACATTCATCAGATGGATGTGAAGACTACGTTCCTTAATGGGATCATTGAGAAAGAGGTGTACATTGAGTAGCCTGAAGGATTTGAGATCTTCAGCAGCGAGTCGCATGTGTGCAGGCTCAAAAGAGCGTTGTATGGGCTGAAACAAGCACCCCGTGCTTCGTACACTCGGATCAATAGCTATTTCACTGGACTTGGCTTCACCAAGAGTGAGGCAGATGCAAACCTGTACCAGATTGTGGTGGAGGGTAAGCTTTTAATCATTGTACTTTATGTTGATGATTTAATACTAACAGGTGATGAGCAATGGATACACTCATGCAAGGCAGATCTTGCAAAGGAGTTTGAGATGAAGGACTTGAGCCTCCTTCATTATTTGCTTGGATTGGAAATATGGCAGTGGGAAGGTGAACTGTTTGTGTCTCAAGGCAAGTATGCCCAGGAGATACTGGAGAAGTTTCACATGTAAGGCTGCAAGCCTATCGACACTCCTCTTCCAGGAAATTAGAAGAAAGAGGATGCTACATCGACAGAGGTAGTGGATGCCACTATTTATCGATAGTTGGTGGGTTCGCTCATGTATTTAGTCAATACAAAACCAGACATATGCTATGCGGTGAACCAACTTTCACAAGAGATGGTTAAGCCTACCAAGATCTTTTGGAAGGCAGGCAAGCATGTTCTGAGATATCTCAGGGGCACATCTGAGTATGGTTTATGGTACAGACAGACGGATGAGGTGAAGTTGCATGGCTTCACAGATGCAGATTGGGCAAGAAGCCCAACAGACAGAAAGAGCACATCAAGAGGGATTTTCAGTATCAGATCTACGACAGTTTCTTGGTACAACAAGAAACAAAGATCCGTGGCACTCAGTTCAACGAAAGCGGAATACATGGCAGCAAGTCAAGCTGCATATGAGGCTATCTGGATGAGGAAGATTCTGGTTGGTTTGTTCGATTCACATTTAGATCCCACAGTGATACATTGTGATAATCAGAGTTGCATTAAACTCTCGGTTAATCCTGTGTTTCATGATAGATCTAAACATATTGATATCTAGTATCATCATATCAAAGATTGTGTGCAGCGAAAGATCATGTTGCTTCAGTACATTCCTACGGAAGATCAAGATGCAGATATTTTGACGAAGGCGCTCACCAGGAGCAAATTCAAATACCATAGAGGTAGGATCGGGGTGAAGGATAATCCCTATCTTGTTGAAAGGGAGTGTTGAGATTCAACAAGATGATGAGCTTAGTGAAAAGAGTCACCTTCACTAAGTGGGCCCGTAGGCTATTTTTGGTGCAAGTCTATTTTTAGACATGATGATCATATTTCAGAAGTTGCAGGATGATATTTGTGGATGGTTGATCAAGTTGGAAAAATAGATGAAATTCTATTTTTAGAATATTGGGCAAAGTCTATTTATAGATCGCTGATCTAAAAATAGATGCATGTCGATTATTATTAGCTCCTAATAATAATCAGACACTAAACAACAACTTATTCTCTTGGAGCACTTTGTTTCAGTGCACAGATGTGGCACATCAGTGGACTGAGGGAATTACGCAATTCCCAAGGGTTTATTGGAGCCAATGCATGGAGGACTCAGTTAGAACTCAAGTGGCAAAGTTATGACACAGTTGGAAGAAGTTGTTATGGAGTTGTATTCAGTTTAACTCAGTTAGACTCAGTTGATCTAGTTGTATCTAGTCTAACTGATTGATACACTAGTGAGAGTGGAGTGAAATAATTAGTTAATTAATTCACAAATAATAACTCATTAATCAACTGAACAATACAACAGTTAACTATAGTGCATGGCAGTTTCAGTGGAGACCCAGTGGAGAGATAGGTGAAAGGGCAAGATAGACTATTTGTTGTGACTATAGTGATGCATTGATTGCATCACACACACATTGGAGTTGCCAATGAGGATTGTGCAGTCAAGGCAAGAGTAATTCGAATTCATTCAGAGCTATTCTTTAGCAGGGATTGCGCAGTGGAAGCGGGCTAGCAGAAAGTAAAGATCGGTGCATGGATTTGCAAGACTGTTCCTAATTACTGTATGACGATTGTACTATACTGAGAGCTTGATAAGCTTTGTATGAGGATTGTCATATGATTCCATGATACATAATATATAGTTGGGGTTTTCATATTCAGGCTTTCCTAGTTAAAAACAACTGTGTTATGTGCGATTATTTTTATTTATGCTTTACATGTGTGTGCAATTAATTTTCCACAAAATATTAGCAAGTGGAATGATTCAGTATCTTGCATAAAGTTAAATAGTGTGAGATCAGGTGGATCTAGGACATATGCATGCTTAGTGCATATAATTTCTACAAAATAAACAATGGAATTGGGAATAAAATATGTGTTTCTTTATTGAAAAGAACAACGGAGAAGTAATTATGATACAATATAATCTTGGTTGTTGGAACCAATGAAACCTTCCTCTCGATCCTTCCTACTTGGGCCATTGAAGATCTCATATCCAATTGTAGTAATTTGATGTGAGATAAGAGGGCTTAGCATCAAAGCAAGGAAAATAGGGTTTCTTGGAGATAGGGGTGTACTTAAAAGCACAGGAAAAACAGACGTAATATGGGGAAAATTTCGTAGAGAGTGGATGCTAAGTACTAAGATGATATGAGGGTAATCCAAGGTGTGTATTTATGCCACTATAAATCAGTTGGGTTAGTTATGTTAAGCATTCTTGTAGGTGATTTTCTGTTATAACTCGTAAACCCTACCCAAAAAATAGTTGATTTTTTTTTTCAATTTTTAAAAATTTGTATGTGAGAAGTTTTAAGGAGAATTGCGTACACACACACTTTTACCGAGGACGGGTTTTTATTTTGAATTTGAATTTTTTAAGATAATATTAGGTCTACATGGGAAAAGTGATTCTTCCCAAGCCAACATAATAATGTGGTGAAAAAGTGTGGAAAAATATGTTAAAAAAGTTGGTCCTATAATTGTTCTTGTAATTTTTATTGTTCCCTCAACATCTATCCTAATGCAAATTCCTTGGAAACCCATGACTCCTTTGGCCTTGAAACCTCGTTTACACGACATATCCACAAATTCACCATATTGGGTTCCTAAGTTTAGTGGCATTAGTCCATTAAAAATTGATGAACACATACAAAACTTTTATGATGCGTAAAAAGTTGTGGATATAAAAACTCGTGATGTCATTATTAGATTGTTTGTGAGAAAATTTGAAGGGGGAAGTAATGATATGGTATCACTTACTTCCCAAAGATATTATCTCATATTGGGAAACTATGATCCAAGAATTCAAGAAACAATTTCAAATAGTAGATGATTTGGATTCCCTATATAGCGATTTCACAACCTTTTCGACTTGTCATATTTTTTTAGACTTCCAAGGTTTTTCTATAAAAAAAATACATGTTGCCACAAATTCATGAGATAAGACCATTTTTTTTGTTAAATAAATTAGTGATAAATACGAAAAAAAATATGATCTGGCAATGGGGCATGGTACAAAAATCAACTCGGATTTGATAGGATTTATCCACATGTATTTTGCCATGGTATTTTGCAAGTTCAACTACCACCTACACATAAGTAATTACGGGTATAGGAGTGTTCTTGTAGTCTAACTAATACACAAAATGGGATTTTCAGGGCATTTTTTCTAGTTATTTTAAACCAAAATCCAATAGAGAATTTTAAAAACTTGAGTTTAAGCTTTTTAATCTATCGAACTTGAGTTCCCCATGGTTTTTGAGGATGTTGAATCCATTTTTGCATTCAAAAACGTATTTTAAACAACAGCTTCTAACAATCCTATGAGCTGAAATTTAAAGTGATAATTCTAAAAGAAGAAAACATGTGAAGTTTGGATACCTATTGAGAGTTCTAGATGATCCTCTATATTGAGCTTGGGAATTAAGAGTTATTGATCCACATCCTCGACCCCATTTGTATGTCAACTTGCATACAAATTCATAGTGTTGGGTGTGGAGTCTGATTATCTTCTTTATTTAGATGTATCGTTGTGTTGGACCCTTATTCTTTATGGGGTGGCAATGCAGCCCGTCATTTGATTGTCATCAGGGGGGTCCAGGGGCAGCGACGGTGACCTTTTGGAGCGCCCCCCCCTGGCAGGGAGTTTCAGGGGCAACACCCCCGAAGCTAAAAACACATGTAAAATTTCCCTGTAAAATATTGTAATTTCATATTTAATCTGGGTCGTTCATTAGGCGAATCATTTGACGGTTGTTTTATTTAGGGATTTTTTTCCCTAGAAGGCAAACCCTCTGTTGTATGAAGGTATTGTATTTCTGCTCTGTAATGTATGTATATTATGAGCGATAAATAGAAAGGGGGATTGTGTGAGAGAGTAGATGATATTACAGTGGATTTGTTGTAGGTTGTCTCTTCATTTTGTTGGATAATAATAAGGAAGGACTGGTTGTTTCCGTGGATGTAGCCCAAGTTTGGTGAACCACATATATTTGTGTCTCTCTTGTTTTATGTTTTATTTATGTGTTTGTGTTTCCACATATTTTGTGTTCCATTGCTCTACAATATATAATTTTATAACAACTGGTATCAAAGCCAAAGGTCTATTTGGCTAATAAACTCGCAGGAAAGAAGGGTTCCTGGTTCGAGTGGGAGCAATGGCGGAAAATGGTAGGTTTAGGGTCGAGAAATTTAACGGCCAAAACTACCTGTTGTGGAAGATGTAAATGGAAGATTACATGTATCAAAAAGATATGTACCTACCACTAAGCGGAAAAACAAAGAAGTCGTCGTGTATGACAGACGAAGAATGGGAGATTCTCGACCGAAAGGCACTTTGAACAATACGGCTATGCCTGGCATTGTCGGTGGCCTTCATTATTTCAAAGGAAACAACAACAGAGGGTTTAATGACGGCATTGTCAAAACTATATGAAAAACCCTCAGCCTCAAATAAGGTATTTCTTATGAAACATTTATTTAATATAGAGATGTCGGAAGGTGGATCTATTGCTGACCATTTAAATGAATTTAATACGGTTACTAGTTAGTTAAGTTCTGTAGGGGTAAACTTTGATGATGAAGTTAGGGATATGTTATTTCTATGCGCATTGCCAGAAATTTGGAATGCTTTAGTTATGTTCATTAGTAACTTTGTCTTTGGAGCTAATACTTTTTAGTTTGATCACGTTATCGGTGCTATACTTAGAAAGGAAATGCGACGGAAAAACTCCAGTAAGACATCAGGTAATGCTTTGAGTGCAGAGACTAGGGGAAGAAAAATGGAAAGAGGAAAGAGCTCAGGATATCACAGTAAATCAAGGAAAGGCAGATCCAAGTCCAGATCGGGGATAGTGTGCTGGAAATGCGGGAAGAAAGGACACCTGAAGAAAGATTGTATTTCTCGGAAAAGAAAAGGAGACACACAGCAAGAAAACAATCATGAAGCAAATGTGACAGGTGATGTGTTACAAAATGCTTTGATTATTTCTTTAGAAAATGTCATTGATGCTTGGGTGGTAGATTCAGGGGCCTCATTCCATGCCACACTTGATAAGAACATTTTCATCACTATATTCAAAGACATTTTGGACAGGTTCATCTGCGTGATGATAAACCCTGTAAAATCGTTGCAATGGGTAAATTTCTTGTAAAACAACATAATTGAAACCAATGGTTATTAAAGGAGGTAAGAAATGTTCCATATCTGAAGAAAAATCTGATTTCAACAGGGCAATTAGGTGGTGAAGATTGTGTGACAAATTTTACAGATAAAACTTGGAAGGTCACTAAAGGAGCCATGGTAATAGCGAAAAGAGAAAACGTTGGTACATTGTATTTATGCAATGGTATTTATAATTGTGTTAATGCTTTAAACTCTACTAGAGTAGATGCAACATTATGGCATCTTGGGCTCAGACACATGAGTGAGAAGGGGATAAAGATTATTCACTCAAGAAATTTGTTGCCAGTTTTGAAAAATATTGATTTGGATTTCTGTGAGAATTGTGTTTATGGAAAATAGAAGAGAGACAGATTTCTTAGAGTTGGGAAAGAAAAGAAGAGCAAAAAATTAGAGCTTGTGCATAAAGATGTATGGGGACCTGCTTAGGTATCATCTCTCACTGGCTCTCGTTATTATGTTACTTTTATTGATGATGCAACTAGAAAAACTTGGATTTATTGTATTCGGAATTTTAGAAACTTTCAAAATTTGACAGGTTTATGTTTGAACAAGTTTATACTAGATATCACTTTGATCATTATGTTTATTTGAAAAAAACAAAATGATGGCATCTATATTATATTTTTATTGTATGTAGATGGCATGCTTGTTGCAGGGTCTAACATGCAGGAAATAAATGTGCTCTAAGGGAAATTGGCAAATTCATTTGCAATGAAGGATCTGAGAGTTGCAAAACAAATCCTTGGTATGCGAATAACTAGAGACAGGAAAAATTGTAAATCAACATTGTCTCAGAATGAGTAAATATAAAAAGAGGTGTTGAAAATATTTAATATGCAGAATGCAAAACCAGTTAGTACACCTTTGGCTAGCCATTTCAAACTTAGTAAGGAGATGTGCCCCAAGACACAAAAATAAATGGATTATATGTCTAAAGTTCCATATGCATCCGCAGTTGGAAGCTTAATGTATGAAATGGTTTGTACAAGTCCTGATATTGCACATGCAGTGGGAGTTGTAAGCAGGTACATGAGCAATCCATGAAAAGAACATTGGATGGCAGTGAAATGGATTCTCATATATTTGAGAGGTACCACAAATCAAGTATTATGCTTTGGTGGTTCAAACATTGCTCTACAGGGATATTTTGATGCAGATATGGCAGGTGATAGAGATAACAGGAGGAGCACTACAGGGTATGTATTTACCGTAGGTGGAACAACTGTCAGCTGGGTTTCAAAAATGCAAACTGTTGTTGCACTTTCAACAACAGAAAGAGAGTATGTTGTTGCTACAGAGGCTAGTAAAGAAATGATTTGGTTACAAAAGTTTATGGATGAATTAGGTAAGAAGCAGGAGATGAGAAGGTTATACAGTGATAGCCAGAGTGTCATTCATCTTGCAAAGAACTCAGCATTTCATTTCAGGACTAAACACATACATCTCAAGTACCATTTCATATGGTCAGTGTTGGAAGATGGAGAGTTGAAGTTGGAAAAGATACACACTAGCCAGAATCTTGAAATTGGTACTTAAACTAGTGTGTACCAGGGAGAAACTAAGATTCTACTCAGTTTCAATTCGTTTTCAAGTATGATGATGAAGATGAGAAACAACCAGGTCCAAAGTGGAGTCATTATCCAGCAAATGAAGTAGTAGTGGAGTTGCTACAATCAGTCTCTAAGTGGGACATTGTTGGGTGTGTAGCCTGATTATCTTCTTTATTTAAATGTATCGTCGCGTTGGACCCATGTTCTTTATGGGGCGACAACGTCACCCTTCGTTTGATCGTCATTAGGGGGGCCCAGGGGGGCGACAGCGACCTTTTGGAGCCCCTTGGTGGGGGATTTCAGGGGCAACACCCCCGAAGCTAAAAACAAATGTAAAATTTCCTTGTAAAATATTGTAATTTCATAGTCAATCTGAGCCATTCATTAGGCGGATGATCTGATGGTAGAATTTATGCTTAATTTAGGTTTTTTTGCCCTATAAGGCAACCCCTATGTTGTATGAGGGTATTGTATTGCTGTTGTGTATCGTGTGTATATTCTGAGCGAGAAATAGAAAGGGGGATTGCGTGAGAGAGTAGATGATATTACAGTGGATCTGTTGTAGGTTGTGTCTATTCATTTTGTTGGAAAATAAAAAGGAAGGATTGGTTGTTTCCGTGGATGTAGCCCAAGTTGGATAATAAAAAGGAAGGACTAGCTGTTTCCGTGGATGAATAAATTGTCTTGCCCTTCTTGTAAGAAAAAGGTAAGTGATTCCATCCTTCATGTCTTGGCACTTGAAAAGAGATCATAGCAATTAGTGCTTTATAAGTATTTAATTGTAAAATATGGTACATAAATTATATTAAATTAAGTATTTGTCTTTTATTAAATTAATAATGTAATAAAAATGAAAGACAATTATTCTTCCTCAGATACAGTGATCAAACTTGGGACAACGGGCCTTGGGGTCCCCATCAACCTCCATATGTCAAGCATGTGATATGTCATAAAGGAAATTAATGGGCACTTGGTTTAACAGAGGAAATTTCTAGAGACTATGTGTATCATTATATTCTTAATGCTTAAATGTGTGAATGGTTTTGTGTTTTGGGAGATGAAAAGGGGCTCCAGGGAGGTATGTCATGGTTTTGATTGTTAGAAGGGCTTGTGGAGAGAGTCGAACAACCACTGCAAGGTGGGGATAAGAGAGGGAAAATGCTTCAATGTATTGCGTCGTTCTCAAGTATCTGGGATCTAGGCGTTCATTCAACTACCGGTGTTCCCTCCAGCACGATTGTCTTCCCTCTTGGGTTACGAGATTCATACTTCAAGTACTCGCCTTCCCTTGTTGGTGTTGTTGGAAAAAGCGTAGGGCACAGGAGAACAAGGAGACTTGGTATCCTTCTTAGAGGCTCTCGTCGGCTTCGTTAAGTCTCCTTCGTTTAACTCTGAATTCGACCCTCTTTGCAAAGAATAGCTACTGTTTATTCCTTCTTCGGCTTGTCATCCTATTCTTAAGGCAGTGTCATGGTTTGAAGAAGTTAATGGTTTGACAAAAGTGTAGGGCACAAGAGAACAAAGAGACTTGGTATCCTTCTTGGAGGCCCTCGTCGGCTTAAGTTAAGTCTCGTTCGTTTAACTCTGAATTCGACCCTCTACGAAGAAGAGCTACTATTTAGTCCTTCGTCTTGTCATCCTATTCTTAAGGTAGTGTCATGGTCTGAAGAAGTTAATGGTCCTCTAAGGTCTGTAATTTCCTTTGTATACGTTATTGTGTGTAGTTTAATTCAAAGTTTGTGTCCTGACTCAACTCATTTTGTCCCCTCTCAGTCGAGTTTTTGGCCTTTTTTTGAGCCAGGTCCACCTTGGTCAAAATTTCAGGTGGGTGAATTGTCCATACTAGGTCTTTGTTGGATGTATTTGGGGCTCCCAAATCCCCGGGCCTTTCAGTTTGATCCAGGCATAGGGTTCAACCAACCTTTATAGAGTCTAGACTCTTTGGGTTCAAAAGGCTCCTCTTGCTGGGTTTGCTCCTTGCTATCGTGATAAGTTGTGCTAGGACATGTGGTTTAGGAGTTAAGTTGGAAGTTTTGAGGAAGTTTTTCTTGTGTCATTTCCCTACTATGGGTTACCTTCGTGCATGCAAGGATGTCATGACAACGATGAAGACCCCACAAAGGAGCTGCACAACACGGATGACCAGAGGAGCGCGTAGGCAAAGACGACTCCTCCACTGAGGGTAACTCCAATAGCATGGATGGGGCGGGTTAGATTGCTCAGGATCTGACCCTCTCACCTGAACATGTTGTCCAACCTCCATCCCTGCACTCAATAGCTAATCAATTGCGGGGAATCCAAGCCAATTTGGATAACCTCTATGAGCACATATAAGAATACAGAAATGAGTTAGTGGCCTAAACATAGTTACTGATCAAACTAGAACAATTACCTCAAAACGAGAACTCTAGCCCAAAAAAACTCAAAAAACATGAAAAAACAACCCAAAAACGAAAAGTGTGTCTTCCAGAACGCAATTGTGCTAAAAACCAATTTTTTTCTTAAAAAAAGGATTGAAAAAACACCCTCGAAACAAAAAGTTTTCATGGTGGAATAACATCGCCAAGTTTGTGTATGCAAAAAACAACCTGAAAACGAAAAGTGTTCATGGTGGAATAAAGTCGTCAATTTTTTGTGTGCAAAATACACCTTGAAATAAAGAGTGTTAATGTTGGAATAACGTCTTTTTCTTTTCAGGGTAAATTGTCAATAATTTTTAATAATGACATTAAAAATAAAATATCATGACTGAAAAAAACTTAAAATTTCAATGATAAACATGGCATTAAAGATCAAATATCAAGTCTTAAAATTCCAACAATTTTTAGGCATGGTATTAAAGATAATCTACTATTGTGTCTCTGAAAAGCCTTAAAAATCCAAGGATGACATTAAAGATAAAATATCACATTTATGAAAATAAAATTCCAATGATTTTTAAGCATGGTATTAAAGATAAAATATCACTTGTAAAAATAAAAAAATAAAAAAATAAAAACAAAACAAAAATTTTCAGAAATAAAATAAAAAGGGAAAATTTCAAAAAAACATAATTTAAAGAAATAAAATAAAGATTAACCAAAAAAAACAAATTTTATTTTTTAAAGTTGTTATAATAATAACAATAATAATAATACAGCATAATTTAAAAAATAAATAAAATTAGTTAAATTTTAAAAATATTTAAAAAAAATTGATTTAATTTAATTTAATTTAAAAAGAAAAATTAAATTTTATATATATGAAAAATACAATTTTAGATAATAAAAAAAATTAATAATAATAATAATAATCAATTTTGTTTTTTTATTTAAAAAACTTTGAAAACAATAAAAAATTTAAAAATAAATAATAAATAAAAATATTTAAAAAAAAAATTAATTAATTAATTAAAAAATAATAATAAAATTAATTAAAAAGAAAAATTAAAACACAAAAGAGTTTTGTCGCCGTTGTGGGGCCACGAGGCTCAGTTGGCGGGTAACAGGAGATATGTTCGCTCTCCTGTCGACCTCCCATCGGCCGAGCACCGCGGGCCCCAAGGCAGCAGTTAAAACCGAATATTTAAAAAACTCTTAATTATTTTTTAATTATTTTCTTCTTTTTTTACTCATTTTATTTTTTATATTTTTATATATATTTTTTAATTCAATTGTTTTTATTATTTTTATTATTGTTTATTGTTTTTATTATTTTATTTTTTCTAATTTTCTAATTATATATATATATATATATATATATATATATATATATATATATATATATATATATATATATATATATATATATATATATATATATATATATATATATATATATATATATATATATATTTATTTATTTATTTATTTATTTATTTATTTTTCCTTTGAAAATGTTGTATTTTTAGTAGGTTTTTTTTTTTTAATTGAAATTTTTATTGTTTAAAAAAAATTATTTTCATGTTTTTTTTTTTTTAAATTTAATTTTATTTATTTATTTTTATTTTTTATTTTTTTTTTAAATTTAAATTTAGGAATTTTAATTATTTTGTATTTTAGTATTTTTTTTATTATTATTTAACTGTTTATTTTTTATTTTTCATTTTAATTATTTTATTTTATCATTTTTTTAATTAAAATGTTAAAAAAGTTTTTTTTGGTTAATTTTTATTTATTTTTCATTAAATTGTAAGCTTTTTTTTTTTTTTTTTACAAGTTATTTTTGTATATTTTTTACATTTTTTTTTTATTATTTTTATATTGGATTTTTTTGTCACTTTTTTTTTTTTTTACTTTTATATTTGATTACCAATATGAAAATCACCACTCTAAACAAAAAGGATTGATGTCGCATCAACACTTTTGAAAATTAGGATGAAATTCCCTAACATTTTAAAACAAATGTTCATACTTGATAAATAAAAAAATTGAAGTGCAAAAAAAAATCACCATTTTTCTAAATCTAAATACATTAAAAAATAAATAAATAAATAAATTAAAATAAATAAATAAATATAAAAAAAATAAATAAATAAAAAAATTAAAGTTCCAAAAATATCCTAAAAAAAAACAGGTTATTCTACATCACCACTTTTCAATATCAACATGAAAATCATGACATTTAAAAAATAAATAAATCCATAAGAAAAATTAAACTGCCAAAACTATGCTAAAAAAAAAAGGATGATTCTACATCACCACTTTTCAAAATCGAGTGTTATTTTTGCTACCTCAAAAAAAACGAGTACCAGGTAATTTTCCCATTTGATCAATAACTATGTTCCTACATGAATGACATCCAATATAGTCAATCTGATATTCTGGAGCAATTGGCTAATGTATGTAGAAGCCAGAGGCGAACTAATGAACGCTTGCATGAAATAGAGGCTCGTCTAGAACACATTGATATGCATGAGCGACATGGTCCTCCAATAATTCAAGATATGCATCCTCCCCATTCGTCACCTTGATATGTAGTTGATCGCTTGCTTGTTCATTTTGCTCGTTTTTTAGTATGTATGGCTTCTAAGCCCGTTGGAAATAAATGGCCAATTGTAAAATCTTGTGCATTACATTCTCTCTTTGCCAACAAATCCAGTCAAAGTGAGGCAGGAAGAGCAGTAGAAAATAAATATGTATTTATCCTTTTAATGATGATATAAAAGAAGCATTTGGATCGACCAAAAAAAAAAGATTATTATTCTTCATATGTCCATTTAAAAAAAAATGAGAATTGTGATTTTTTGTCCAACATAATTTGTAAAATGGTACATACACCATACTAAATAAAGTAAATACAATAAAAATGAAGGAAGAAGATGTTCATAACCATTAGGGAGGTGTATATGGGCGGGCCTAAAGGTTATGAACATTTGCTTCGTCATATGAGGCCACATGTTCAAATCTAAAGTTGAGGTATGTACACTTGTGTAGACTTTAGCGATGAAATTACTATGTGAAGAAAAATCCTTTGTTACACAAACAAGGTGATCTCATATATCAATTTAGTGTTTGGACTTGACAATGACTTTAAAATTAGATTATTGTTATCAACTAGATATGGAAATTTGACTTACCTTCAAATTTCGAATTTTACTACCTAAATATTATAGTTATGTAATTTAGTCAAGGTAACCTTAAAATTGTTATATATAAACATCCAACTTACTAGGATGGATGTCATCCACAAAAATGTGGGGAAGCATCCCTTAGTTTTCCCCATAAGGTTTTCCTTCAAGAGGAACACACACATGACTTTAAATTGTTATATATAAGTTTGAAACTGTTATATATAAGCATCCAACTTACTATGATGGATGTCATCCATAAGAATGTGGGGAAGCATCCCTTAGTTTTTCCCATAAGGTCTTCCTTCAAGAGGAGCGCACACACGACTTTAAGTAAAAGAAAAAAGCAATCCGTTTTTTAAGGAAAAGCCATTCAAACATTGAAATTTGAAGGAAAATTCATCACAAACTCTACATTCTTAGTTTTATTTAACTTCAAATCTTTTATGAACTTACCCTTTTTAAATTTCAAAGGATTGAATATGAGGCCTCTTAGGTATGGACAATTACATAAGCCGCCCAAGAATTTCTTCATTGAAAGTGATAGTGTTGGCCCATATATATGGGGTATCCTATATTTTACAAAATCCATCAAAGCCAGCTCATAAAAAAGATAGAAGTCATGGAGATGAATCATACTAGAAAGTTTATGGAATTACTAAAAGTTGTGAAGCCTCTTGTAAAATATGATTCTCTCCAGTAGAGAAAATCTATTCTCTCCATCGCCAAGTTGAAACTGCAATCATATACAAGCTCTAGATTCATACACTTTAAGACTTTTAATTCATGAAAAATGCCTTTAAAAATATGCACACTACATGAAATGGACATGCCTATAAAATATGTGCACTCTGGTAATAGTGGAAAATTCTGTCGCAAAAGCAAATTCATTAATAATTAGTAACATACATACCATCAAAAGCTTAAGTCTTGTAAACTTTTAGTAATGTTTCTTGGATATAATCTTTTTACATTAAAATCAAACCACTAAATCTTACAAAGGACTTAATAATTTACATAAATCCATCAACACAAATATCATCAACCAAGTAACTAAAGATAATGGTATAAGTCAAACAATCAACTGATCTAATAGACACCTTGAATTATGCGCATACCACAATGCAACCAAAGAACAAGGTGGGCCATCCATTTCTTATGAATAATTTAACCTGTGAAACCCCTCTAATGTTCAAGTTGCTTTCCAAAAAGGATCAACCTTTGTTGATCTAGAGGAATTCCCTCCTGTTGAAGAATGTAACTAATTTCGGTCTTCATAATTGCCATTTAACTCATGTCATGATGTAATTCTTATGTATCTATCAAACAAAAGAAAATGATGTAAAAAACAAATGAAATTTTATTTTTGTAAAGCATGGGTTTCATGCTCAAGTCATTTTTTTCATTAGGTCAAGCATGCATTGAATACTCCTAGGGTTTGTCATGAGTAAAGTATTTTGTAAAATCTTAAAAGTCCCATTCAAGCTATTGTATCAAAGAAAGAAAAATAATTTTATGATTAAAAGTGTCTAATAGGCTCCCAAGTCCAAGTTAGCCAACCCAGCATAATTCAGCCTAGAGAGGGCTTATGGAACCTCCTAGGAGGATATAAAAAGACAGGACTTCGACCTCATTTGATATACATCAAGAACTCTTCTTTGGATTCAGTCTGCAATTGAAATTAGGCATGTGAAGGTCATAGAAGGCTAGAATAGCCTAGCAAAGAAGGAATCAAGCCCTAATCTACTCAGATCTCTGAAATATCTCTGTTATAGTTCACATGTTCAAGGTATGCCAAGATTTCTAGGGTTACCTTAGGTCCAAAATTGCAGAAGGTGTTGAAGATTGCTTTAGCAAAGATGAAAAGTTAAAATAATTGTTTTATTTCCCTTGAAGACTTTTTCTTGTAGAGACGAAGGATGATTTGTTCGTTGACTTGGTTCTTGATGGTAGTCGTGGTCTTAGTTTTGGTCTTGAAAGTCTCATTTGAATTGATTCTATAAGAAGAGAAGTTATTTCTGGGTTTTCCCCTTGAGGGGTTTTTCCCTAGCAATATTCTCAATGATAAGAACACAATAATAATAATAATAATAATAATTAAGAAAGTCACAAGGAATTTTCAAAATAAGGAAAACCCTAAAAAAATTACTCTCATGTTGCTCTAATAATTTTTCCAACATGGAATCAGAGATAAGGACAAGAGTATAGGTAGCAAGAAGATCATTGAAAGGATTCTACCTTGCTCTGAAAATTCAAAAAGAATGGACTATTAGAATGTATCTTAAAGGCTGAATTGTTCTAATACAAGATCAAGGAAGAGCAGAAAGTTGAACATGGAATCAAAGGCAATATTAGGCACTTAAATTCCACTATAATCTAGATCAAAGGTTTCAAAAGTAATTCATGGCACTGAGAGAAAATTCAAGGGTTGATCTACAAGCTAGAACAACAGTGGCAAGACCTCAATACAAAGCATTATAGGCTGAGGGTTCTACAATATTAAAAAGAGTTCAAAAATCACTCTTCAAAGCAGCCCAAGAAGAGGCCTAGTATAGGTCATAGAGTTTGTCTCCCTTGTCAAGAAGAACAAGCATTGTAAGCAGCGCAAGAAGAGGCCTAGTCTAAACTGCAGAGTCTGTCTCCCTTGTCAAGAAAAATGAACATTGTAATCTTGCGTTTGAGAGACCTATAATGGTTCTTGAAGCCAACAAAGAAAGAGGATACAAGATTCCAGGCTAGAGAGACTTTTTAAGCCTAGTCTCAAGTTTTTACAAAGATTGTAGTAAACCCTAACCACAGGGCTGAAATTGCAAAATGAAAACACAAGCATCATCTCAGAGCTATCAACAAGGATAGTAGGATTGATGTATACCATTCACGAGGACCAGCAAAGCATCTTGCCTTGACATCCTCGAAAGCTTCTCTTGAAGGTGGTTATGAAGGAAGGACAACTTCAACTATGAGATGAAGAAATAATCCTTGGGAAGCAACCTATTTCAAATGAATTCCTTTGTAAGAAAGGATAAGGTAAGGCTAAAGGAAGGTATTTGTGATCTATGTGTATTATATGTTTATTTGTAAGGTTTTGCTAAAGGGTTTGCATGGAATTCTTTAGGGTTTTGTCACATGTTTTTGATTCTAGGGTTTGTAGACTTCTCATCGTTAAGGAATGTAAACCCCAGAGGGGTCTTGAATTAGAAAGCCCTTGTTATTTGAGAAACCCTAACCCTAATCTATTTGTTTCCTCATAAAAACCCTAGCTCTTGTCTTCTATGGTTTTCAGATAATCTAAGATATATGGTAATCCCTAGTGACGGTGGAATTGAATGAAATTTAGGATATGACATCAAAACCTTAAGGTTGATTTTTCCAAGAGAAATATCAAGGAATTTAGGGTTTTTATTTGAGAACCCTAGAGTATACCCTCTAAGAAATCCATTGAAACCCTAGATCATCAAAATTGACATCATGCTCTTGTATTTGTATATTTTGCTTGGTTGTACTTGTCAGTGGATATTGAAAGTACATATTGAAGGAAGCAAAATGAGAAGGATGGCTAAGCAAAGCAATTCATGTACTTGTTAATGAGGAGCTTGATGGAAGGAGGAAACTGTAAGGGCCCTTAAGGAAATGATGCTAACAAGTTCACTTATAATTGTATGAAAAGCAAAGTATTCGGAAGAAAGAAAGGAAGTTAACAATGCCATAGCTTGGTAATCAAGCTCGATATATGGGCACTATGATTAAAATGAATGAATGAAGAAATACTAAAGTGATGTCTAGATCAATACAAGATCAAGAGGGAGCCACTGTTGTTCACAACAGATTAAGTATTCTATTTATTTTCTTTTCTGTCATTGCATTGTTGTTGACTTCCTTAGTAGCTTTATTATCACTTGATTATAACCTTTTTCTTTTATAATCAACCAAAAAATGATTGTAGGTAAATGAGGTCAAAAGATTATGGCTACACTCAGAGGGAGCAGTTCAACTCTCAAGTCTTAAAGTTAGCAGTTAGAACTGCACATAAGGTTGCGTCGATAAAAGAAGTTTTAACATCTTTGTTAGAAGCGATCATCTAGCAAAACATGAAATTGCAACAAAAAGGAAGTCTTGGTAGTAAAATCCAAAAGGAAGTAGAAAAATTGTTTGAGGTATGTTTTCTAATTTTATTTTTTTTGTAAATAAGAAATTCTATTATATCATATAGTTGTAATTACAAACATGGTGATATTTCACCAGCCAAGAACTTTTTCCCTTTACATCATACAGGTGGCAGACGATGTGCCAGATATTAGACAAAAAAGGAGTGAATGCCAACAAAGCCATTAACCGACCAATGTTCATGGATGAATTCTGTAGTGCAGAGCCGTCAAAAACTAAAACCAAAACTTTGGAGCTTGCCATTCTAAGATGACCATAACTTTGTAAAAAGGATGATGTGTGGCTTACTAGACAAAACCGTAGGGTCAAGAAACTAGAGGTTGTGAGACCAGTTGCTAATCCTTCGACGGGTGATCCTCCAATGTGATTGCCTTTTCCGGAGTGTTTCCTGTCGGGGCATCCTCGTCCACCAATTGACTAGTGGAGGCGCCCCGCCTTTTCTTTCTTGATGTTGGGGGAAGCTTCTCCATTGGTCTACATGGAAGCTATTCTGTGCTTTAGCAAGTTGTAATGCGGATAGCCGCAAGTGACGAAGCATCAGTGATGGACTGACTCAACATAAACAGTGAATTTTTTTGTGAGTGCATTGATTTTTCTTTCCAAGGCTTTGTGATTCATTGTCTGCTCTTGGAGAGCCAACCCCAACATGGTCTTCACTTGCCACAAAAGTTCAATGGAATAGTTGTAGATATTTTCACTGGCTTTGGTTAATCCAGGGTCTGGAATCCATTCAAATTGGGTGTCGACCTCTTCCGAGGTGATGCTTCGTTTGAGATTTCTAGCTTGAAGCTCCAGGGAATTTATATGAGCTAGAGCCTCTGGGAAGACCAAGACATTATAGTTTATGGCTTCTCTTCTGGCAGCAACTTCTGCCCTGGTGTGGGGCTGCAAGCTAGGATTGTCCTAGTGGTCAGTGTTGCGTCCATGACCACGGTCGGGAGTAGGGATGGGGTTGCGACGAGGAGGCATCAGAGTTAGGAGAGGAGGGTTTGTTGAACATGATGGGGAGGGTGGTTTGAGAGCAGAGGCGCAATTGCAGAATTGAGGATGGAGGAGCAAAGGCAGAATAGGGAGCAGGATTGGTGGAGACAAGTATTCATAGAGATAGCCTGCGTACTCCCACGCTTGGAGAAAGGAAACTATGATTGTGCCATTTAATGCAGTATGGGTAAGGTACAACAGAAGTGTGAGGAAGTAACGTTGGATAATGGGTTGTGGATCAAGAGGGTGGTTGATCTGTCGAATTACCTTGAGTTTGCATGCTTTAAATGCATGCGAAGTGTTGGGATTGTTGCCACTGGAGAGGATCATTATGGGGCATTATGAGAGACGTACATAGACTGACTTGGGGCCAGATCAGTGAACTACGCACCACAAACTCCTCCCCGTGGAACCTCACGTCATAGAACTCTGCTCCTTGGTCCTCCACGATATGGACCTCCACCTCCTAGAACTTCACCGCATGGAAATTCGCTTCATGCATCTCTACACCATGTCGCTCCGCACTATGGAACTTCGCTCCAAAGAACTCTGCACCATGTGACTCTACCCCATGGAACTCATCCCCCTACAGCTATACATCTTAGAACACTGCCTCATGGCTCTCCATCCCCTGGAGCTCTGTTTCCCTAGACTCCGTAGCCTGGGACTCTGCCTTATGGCATTCTCTCGTTCTTCTATCATTGTTATTTATTAGTGCGCAGTCTTAGCGAAGTGAGCCTTCCTCTAGGTCCCCCCATGTTAGGGAGAGGAGTCGAACATTTCCATTCGTTCCTTCATTAGCCAACCTATCCGCCAGGCTGTTAGTCATCTATCGCACAGCTTGGAATTGGAGCCCACTCAGCCCCATGATGTGTCACCAGATATAGTGGAGGGTCTTGTTGAGTTGCCAATTGTGTGTAACTTTGTCCACCGTTGTGCCACCTTGCAACTTACGGCAAGCCATTGTGGCAAGTGTGGAGTTGCCCTCGATGATTATCAGCCCAAAACCATGGATTTTGGCAATGGCCAAGCCATGCTCCAAATCCAGAAGCTCTGTAGTATTATTTGTGGTGTTACCAAGGCTACCCGCATATATCCAAATTATGTCACCTTTCAAATTTCTGAAAACCCCCATAAAACCAACAGCCCCAGGATTACCTCTCGCCGCCCCATCATAATTTAATTTGAGAGTATCGTTGTCTAGGAGCCTTCACAGATAAGGAAGATTTGTACGGGCCTTGATCGCGATCCTGGAGATCATGAAGGTGGAGTGTAGTGCTATAAGTTGAATTATTCTAATCTTCGAGGTGTTAGGCTGGCCATCCATTTCCGGAAAATTGACCACCACTACCAACTCCCTAGTCATTTGCATAATAGAGGTAAGTGGTTCTTCCACCAGTCTCTTGGTTTCCTTGAATATCTAGGCATTCCTTTCCTTCTAGACAACCCAACAAATGATGCTAAGGATGATGTTCAGGCTGTGTCGACCATAGGATGAGTCGAAATGGAAATTCACTAATTTTTCGGCGAACTCAAGATGTTTGTTTTTGTCTGTGGTTCTAAAGGCCATAGCCGCCCATTCCCATAGAGTGTTTATGTACTCATAAATATTGAGTAGGTGATTGATGTTTTCTCCTTTTTGTTCCCACAAAGGGCACCTGGAAGGGCCTACAATGCCTCGCTTGAGAAGATTATCCCATGTCAGAATTTTCCCCTGCATTGTGAACCACAAGAAAGTGGAGATTTTCGGCTAAAGTTGTCTACTCCACAAGGTGTTCCATTTTTATTGCGGCGGGAGTAGATCGTGGTTTTCCATAAACTTGTAGGCTTCCTTGAGGTTGAAATGTCCCACCGAGGTCTTTCCCCATCTTAGCTTGTCTTTTCCTTCATCAAATTGTATTTTTCTTTCTTGCATAATGTTTTTAAATGTTGCCCAACCCACTCCCCCTGGTATGGGATTCCAGTTAGTGAAATCAAGCCATTCCCTTCATTTTTTGTTTTCGTTTCCCAACTTCCAGTACTGTGAAACTCTATATTTACCTTTCCCCTGCATTGCAATGCGAAGAGCTGTAAATTGATCCCTAAACAGGTTTGGAAGTTTCTTCCATGCATCCTCCCATAACAGAGCTTGTTCTCCCTTTCCAATTTCCCAAAAACAATGCTTTTGGATGATGCCTTTGTTGTCCCATGCTTGATTCCAGATGGTCAAACCCTTCATGTTTCCAGTGAGTCTGCTTAGGTCTATTGTGGATTCGTTGGGTGCATATTTATCTTTCCATAGAATTCCCCACAGCGCATTCAGTTTATCCAGCCACCTCCACCATGTTTTTTCTTCTACGGTCTTTCCTAGGATTCTGGGATCTTTAAGCCCAAGGCCTCCATTACATTTCAACTTGCAGACCGTGTCCCAGGCCACAAGAGCCCATTTTCTTTTAGTCTCTGAGCCTTTCCATAGAAATTTCCTTTGTATGTCTTGAATAGCATTAATGAATGACTTAGGGGTTGCCAATGCTGAGAAGAGGTACATTGGCATAGCTTACAACACTGACTTTATCAGGACCAAGCGTCCAAATAGATTTAACGACCTGAAGGTCCAATTCGAAAGCCTTTTGTGGAGCTTGTTTAGTAACTCCTCCCAATTGGATTTCTTGAAAGGTTTGTCTGTAAGAGGCATGCCTAGGTACTTGGATGGGAGGGAGTAGCATTGAAACCCTAAGGTTGTGGTGATGTTTTTTTGGGTGGGTAGGGGAGTGTCAAAGAAGAAAAGCTTTGATTTTTCCATATTGACAGAGGTTCCAGAGGCCTCAAAAAAGAAATTGAGGATAGCCTTTAGTTGCAGATCTTTGTTAATCGTGGGTATGTCCATGAGAAGCATATCGTCTACGAACTGTTATTGGGTGGGGGGGGGGCATTATTATGGAGCTTGAGACCTGTGATGGAGTTGATGAGATTGGCAGCAGTTATAGTTCTGCTAAGGCCTTCAGCCATGATGACATAAAGAAAGGGTGACAAATGATCTCCTTTTCTGATGCCTCTAGACGGGCATAAAGGCTTGGAGGGGGGTCCATTAATAAGAATAGAGAAAAAGGCTCTAGAGACCAGGGCCATGATCCGTTTTATTTAGTCCTGATTGAAGACAAAAGGCCTTTAGCCATGATGACATAGAGAAATGGTGACAAAGGATCTCCTTTTATGATTCCTCTAGACGAGCATAAGGGCTTGGAGGTGGATCCATTAATAAGAATAGAGAAAAAGGATCCATAGACTAGGGCCATGATCCATTTTATTCAGTCCTGATTGAAGCCAAAATATTTTAGGATGTCCCTCATAAATTCCCAGCTCATCTTGTCAAAGGCTTTTTCCATGCCAAGTTGCATTATCATTCCCGGTTTTTTCATGGAATTGAGAGATTGAATTTGTTCATGAGATAGGATTATGTTTTCCATTATTTGGGCCCTTCCGCATACCCTGGCTGATTGGAGGATATGAGGGGCGGAATTGCTTTGATTCTATTTTCCAAAACTTTAGATATGATTTTCTATATGACATTGCACAAAGCTATGGGTCTGAAGCACTTTGGAGTTTCAGCCCCCTCCTCCTTGGGAATGAGAGTGAGGAAGGTAGCATTAAGGGCCTTCAAGACTGTTTTATTGGATCTAGAGTCTTCCACCAGGGCATGAATTTCCTCCTTCATGAAATTCTAGCCAACTTTGTAGAAATCAATGGTAAAGCCATCTGAGCCCAAGGCTTTTCCATTAGGCATGGACATGACCTCGTCTTCCACCTCTTGCATAGAGACTTCTCTAAGAATCATTCTATTAGGATATTCGTTTAAAATGGTTGGAATATTGTTAGTGATTTTCCTGGTGGCCATGTTCATGTTTCCCCTTGGCTCCTCTAAGAGAGTGTTGTAATAGTCGTTCAGCTCTTTCTCAATGGCTTCATGGGTGTGGATCATATTCCCATCCTCGTCTTTTAGTGTGATGATTTTGTTGTGCTTTCTATGTTGAATCATAGAACGGTGAAAGAAAGAAGAATTGCGCTCCCCATTTTTGAGCCACTGAATTCTAAACTTTTGATGCCATAATTTTTCCTCCTGGATAACTCTTTCTTCCCATTATTTGTGAAGAATAGTTTCTTCCTTCTTATTCTCATTTGATATGCCATTGAGTATCATCTCTTGCTGAAGGTCTACCATTTGTTGTTCCAACTTCTTCTTTTTTTGTGAAAATGTTGCCAAACACCTCCTTGTTCCATTGCTTGATTTTGAGTTTAACACTCTTTAGCTTATGTTGAAATTGAAACATCCATGTGCCTACTTGTGGTGGTGTCACTACCCACCAATCTTTGCGGCAAGCAGTGAAGTCAGCATGTTCCAACCAGAAAATTTTGAATCTAAAAGGCTTATTTTTGGGGCTCGTGGAGGTTTGGAAATGCAACAAAATGGGCCAGTGGTCACGGCATGTTTGAGGTAGAATTTTGGCATACATATCCCAGGAGGTATGGAAAATAGCTTCCGAGATTAAGAAGTGATCTAATCTCGAAGCTATTTTCCTTGAACCTCCTCTTCTATTATTCCATGTGAAGGTGTCATTCCCCGTAGGAATATCTATTAGACCCAACTTGTCCAGAGTTTCTAGAAAAAGTTCTGAGTCTCTGTCCAATTTGTGGAGACCTCCCTTATTTTCATTAAGGTTCATAATCATGTTGAAGTCTCCAGCCAAAATTTTGAAAGGTCAGGGGGAGGCTTCAATGATGGCGGAGATAGTCATCAACATATGAATTATTTCTACTGGTCTTTAGAAGGCATAGATGTTTGCTACAGAGATGTTATCATTCGAACCAATGATATTTAGGACCGTGGTAATGGAGCATCTAGTTGCAACTGAAGAAGTACGTTCTAGGAGTGAGCTTTTCCACAAAGTCAGTTACCTTCCCAAAGCTCCAAAGGTTGAGTTGGAAATGTAACTATAGTTTCTGAAACATTCTTTTTTGAGAGTATCGAGCCTCTCCATATTGAACTTGGTCTCTTGAATGCGAACTATGTTTGGCCTTGTCTGTGTTGATTCTATGCTTCAATATTCTTTTTTTCTCTGGACCATTTAGGCCTCTTATATTCCAAGAGATGCAATTCATAGAAACTGATGGGATGTTCTTGGAGGAGCTAACTGGTAGTCTTCCTACCTCTTTTTCTACTTGGACCTTTGGTGTTGTATTGATCCAACGCCATGTTTGCTAGGATTCTCCTGTGAGTGTTACCCTCTGGAGGAGTCATGGTCATGGTTTGATTTAGTTCCTCTTGTAACATGTATGCCCCCTCTATTTTTTGAATGTGTTCCTCTGGTATTGTTGCTAGGCCACTCTTTGTCATTCTTATGTTACTAAGTTCAAGTCCACCTCCTCCAAGGCTTCCTCTATCGTATGGTCCTCTAGAGTGGTTTCCATTTTTTCTTGTTCCATATATGTGTCCTCTGTGTTATATTCTTCTTCAGGTTGTTGTTGCTCGGGTTGTCCCCTATGGTCTGAAGTATGGATGTTCTAATTTTGAGCAATATCTTGGTCGTCTTCCTCCCTTCTTCCCTTGTTTTTTGTTAATTTTTTCTCTTCCTGTAATATTTTGAATCTGTTTTTTGGGTTAATTGGTTGTGCCCCTGTTTGTTTTGGTTCTTCCTATTATTCTTGTTTTTCAGTCCAACCTTAGTGAAATTTTATTCCTATGTTTTTTTTAGCAGTGGCGGTACCTTGTGGTGCTTTGTTCAGAGGGAATTCTCTCAATAGGTGTCCATGCTCATGGCACTTCCTACAGTGGAATGGTATATGTTCGTAGTCAATGTTTTGAAGCCAATTTTCATCTCTGAAAACCATCTTTATTTCTTCTAGTAGAGCTCCAGATACATCCATATACACACATATTATGACATAGGAGACGTAATGGCCATTCCTTGTTCCTTCTAACATTTTGATATATTCTCTGATTTCATCTCCAATCCCTTTAAGTACCATTGGAGACCAATAGTCAGTGGGTAACGAGTAGAGATGGACCCAGACTGGTACTCTTGTGAAGTCTTATTTTTCTGGTGTAAATTGTCCTTCTAGTAGTGCATATACACCCCTGCTAAGTCGAGGAAGTAAGGTCCTCCTTCAAAGATTGTGTCCTTGTCTTCTAAGAGGTCAAAGATAACTGTGAACAACCCTTTCGACCCCAGTTTCATTCTTATTTCTCCCTTAGGCCTCCATTTTGATCGAATCCATAGGTTCAGGGATTTTTCAGTGGGCCAGATGACCATGAATTCGCAGATGATAGCATGTTCCTACATGAAGTTGCAGTATGCTGCCACATTTGGGTCTTGGATTTTCAAGACCAATATCTTCACTGCCTTGGGTTTGCAGCTATTGGTGGTTCTCTAGGGGCCTTTGTGAGGTCTTCCCACCTGTGGATGTTCCCCCTTGTGTTTTGAACCCTCCTTCTGCGTCGAAGCTTCTTTTTCAGCTGAAATCGAGGCCATTTTGTAGTCTTCCGAGGTTCCATTTGGAATTTTGTATGTTTCTACAGACTTTCTCAGTCTAGACGACTGAAAAGTGTTATATGTGGCGAGCTTGGTAAAGAATGAGGTCTCAGGTTCCTTATCCTTACCAATGATTAAATCACGATAGGAGGGGGTCAACTTGCCCTCTCTGTTCGTTGCCATGATTTTCGCTTGAAGGGATGTTGTAGAAATCAGTAGTGCTCTCAAACCCTAGTGGTCATGTCTCTTCTTCGAGATCAGTATGTTTTCTATATTATGTCTTTGTGATTATTTGAAAATATTTATGTAGAGTATCTATGATGTTTTTTAAGCTATTTTGTAGATCTTAATTATTTAGGGTTTGTCGGTATTTAGGGTTTAAAAACCCTAGATGGAAGTAAACCATACAAACAAAAACCCTAACCCTAATTGATTGTTATCTCTATGAATCCATAGTCCTTAGGATATGACATCTAGGGTTTGCTAACTAAATTTTTATTTGCTAAGTAGCTTGAAACCCTAATAGAGTTTTGAGTAGGGTTCTAGGGTATGTACTAAACCCTACCTAAGGTTGGGGATGGATATGGATCTTAGGACCCTAGGACCAAATGTTTCCGCTATAAAAAGAAACCCTAGACTAACAGAATTGACATCATGCTTGGTTGTGCTGAGAATTGAGGTACATAATAAAGGAATGAAGCAAGAAAAGAAGAATATTCATGCCTCTGTGAAAGATGATGAGCATGATGGAAAGAGGGAGGTGTAAAAGAAGCTTGTTGATACTGGTCAACATTCGTTGTAAGATTCTTGAAGGGAGAAAAGACAACTTCTATGGAATATATAAAATCCCTCTTGGATCAAATATTTGAAGCTTGTTGACTAGTCTGCTCCAAGAACATGATGATTGATATATGCAAACTGAAGATCTTTAGATCAATGGGAAGTTGAGGAATTATTAACCTTCGAAGAGGCAAGAAACAATAGAGGCCATCATATTGACTTAGGAATTTTTGAATCGATATTAATAGGACATGATTTTGCTACCTAAAAGGACATACTGTTGGGATGCAGATGGCAGAATAATTAAGTGGATGAAATTATCATTGAAGAACATGTGGCACAAAAGATAGCAGGACTCAATATAGCCTAGATGATACCTAGATCCTTGTTAGTGTTGGTACCTTGGTAGGTAGCCTAGATGGTACCTATATCCATTTTGGTATCTTGGCAGATATCTTAGATAATTCCTAGATGTTGGTTGGGTTGGTACCTTCGCAGGTAGCCTATATGGTACCTAGATCCTAGTTTGTGTCTTGGTAGGTAGCTTAGATGATACATGGATATTTGTTGAGTTGGTGTGTCGGCAGGTAGCCTAGACGACACCTGGATCCTTGTTGATTTGGTGTCGTGGCAGGCAACCTAGATGACACCAGGATCCCTGTTGGGATGATACCTTGGCAATTAGCCTAGATGGTATCAAGATCTCTAGCATTGTATATGTTGATTGTGATGCTCTTCTTATGAGAAATTTTCAAAGTGAGCATTGTCCTCGTACCGTCTAAACAATTATGAATACCTCCCTAGTTAAGAGGGAGTGATGAAGAATGTTACTAGTTTCGGTCTTCATAATTGTAATTTGACTCATGTCAGGATGGAATTCTTATGTATTTATCAAATAAAAGAAAATGGCGTAAAGAACAAAAGAAAATTATTTTTTCAAAGCATGGGCTTCATGCTCAAGTAATTTTTTTCATTAGGTCAAGCATCCATTGAATGCACCTAGGATTTTCCATGAGTCAAGTATTTTTTTAAAATCATAAAAGTCCATTCAGGCTCTTGTATCAAAGAAAGGAAAATAATTTTATGATTGTGTCTAGTAGGCTCCCAAGACCAAGTCGGCCTAGAGAGGGATATGGAGCCTCTTAGAAGGATATAAAAAGGCAGGACTTCAACCTCATTTGATATACACTAAACACTATTCTTTGGATTCGGTCTGCAATTGAAATTAGGCATGTGAAGGCCATAGAAGGCTCCTAGCATAAGTCTGCCTAGAGAGTACTTATGGAGCCTCTTAGAAGGATATAAAAATGCAGAACTTCAACCTCATTCGATATACATCAAACACTCTTCTTTGGATTCGGTCTGCAATAAATTAGGCATCTGAAGGTCATAGAAGGCTAGAGGAGCCTAGCAAAGAAGGAATCAGGCCCTAATATATTCGGATCGTTGAAATATCTTTGATATAGCTCACACATGTGACATATGCCAAAATTTATAGGGTGACCTCAGGTCTGAAATTACATAAGGTGTTGCAGATAACTTTAGCAAAGATGAAAAGTTAGAAGAATTATTTCACTGCACTTGGATACTTTGTCTTGCAAAGAAGAAGGATGATTTGTTGGCTAACTTGGTTCTTGATGGTCATCATGGTCTCAATTTTGGTCTTGAAAGTTTCATTTGAATTGATTCTATAAGAAGAGAAGTTACTTTTAGGTTTTCCCCTTGAAGGGGCCTTTCCCTGGCTTCGAGCCTATATATGTTGTTCATCTTTGTATAGTTGTGATCTTAATTGTTTTGGAAATTCCCTTGATGATAAGAACATAATAATAAGAAGAATTAATAAAGTCACAAGGAAATGTCAAAATAAGGAAAACTCGAAAAAAAAAAATTACTCTCATGTTGCCCTAATCAAATTCCCAACACCTCCTTATCTTGAAATTTAGCCTCTTGGAAATAAAGCATACCTAGTCAAAGAAATGAACACATTGAGAAGCATGATATCTATTTAGATAAATTAAAAAATTCATTAAGCAACAATGAAAGCATAATTTTTTTTTTCATGAATTTGATAGTAAGCCACTAGAGTTTTCCAAGAGGAAAATCACATATTCTACATGAGAAGGCATCATAATTGATTTCAACAAATCACTAGATAACATAAATGACAATTAAAATTAAAACCAAACTTATATTACAAAATCAAATAAGTATTAAACCAAATTTACATTTGAAAATTATGTAATACTATAACAAACCATATTCCTTAACGAATTGCAACCCCAACTAAAATTTTATAGTTCCCAACATGGCTTGTCGTACAACTCCTTGTTGAAAAAGTGTAACTAGGATCGGTCTTCATATTGACTATGTAATTATGTATTTATGTAAAGAAGAAGAAAAAAATAATAAAATGTGTATTTGTTGTACTTGCTTCATGGGTTTCATGAGCAATATTTTATTATAGATTAAATAGACTTAGGTTTTTTTCTTCTAGAAATAAATATAATTAGGTGTCTTATGTATGAAGGATCTAGTCTAAATGCTCCAAGATCTTGTCCAATAATCCATGGAAGAAGAGCTATGTCATCTCTCAAATCTACGATGGAAGAGAAGTTATTTTAATGTGTTAAAGTCGGCCTTCATCAACTGAACAAGTTAGCCTACAAGCTAGCTGGAAGGTCGGCCTAAAGACAATGCAATTACCTCTATATATACCGTTGTCCTGCGGCTCATCCACACTCATATTTTCGGTCATCTCTACAAATGAAGTGCAGGCTATCTCTGAAGTTTAGTGCAGATTAAAAGGACAAATTTAGTGCAGATTAAAAGGACAATTGCAGTGCAGATTATAGATGAAGTGTAGTGTGGATTATATTTGAAGTGCAGTGCAGATGATAGATGAAGTGCAGTGTGGATTAAATCTTAAGTGTAGCATGGATTATAGATGAAGTGCAGTGCGGATTATAGAAGAAGTGCAATGCAGATTTTGAGTGAAGTGCAATGTGGTTTTAGGGTCGTTTAAGATACACATAAGTCCTTGTGATATCATAGTATAAAAGGTGTTGCGATCTACTAAAAGAAAGTGCGGATCTGTCTAGATACGTTTTGCTGACTATCCTAAAAGTGAAGTTGTTGATCAAAGGTGATATTTGTATTTATCTCCAGTTCATGTAGAGTTGGGACAGTGGTCTACAAAGAGAAGAAGAGATAAGAAAGGATCCATGGAAGAATATCTTATGTCAGCCCTCAAATCTATGATGGAAGAGAAGCTATTTTAATGTGTTAAAGTCGGTCTTCATCAGTTGGACAAGTCATTCTAAAAGCTAACAAGAAGGTCAGCCTAAAGAAAGTGCAATTACCTCTATATATACCTCTGTCTTGCAGCTCATTCACACTCAAATTTTCGGTCATCTCTGCAACTGAAGTGCGAGATATCTTTGAAGTTTAGTGTGGATAAAAAGGACAAGTTTATTGTGGATTAAAAGGACAATTGTAGTGCAGATTATAGATGAAGTGCAATGCGGATTATATCAGAAGTGTAGTGTCGATTATAGATGAAGTGCAATCCATATTATATATGAAGTGAAGTGTGGATTATAGATGAAGTGTAGTGCGGCTTTAGGGTTGTTTAAGATACACATAAGTCCTTGTGATATCTCAGTATAAAAGGTGTTGCGGTATACTAAAAGGAAGTGTGGATCTGTCTAGAGATGTTTTTCGGACTATCCTAAAAGTGAAGTTGTTGATCAAAGGTGATATTTGTATTCATCTCCAATTCATGTAGAGTTGAAACAATGGTCTTCAAGGAGAAGAGGAGATGAGACAGTGGGAGAAATTAGGAAATTAAATCTGTGATTTACTTTCCTAACTTCAGTTTATATATATCTCAAGCAACTGAAGTATCAATTGTATACAAAGGAAGTATTGGTGCAGAAAAATGCAAGTTGGTGAAGGAAGAAAGGACCAGCATTGAAGGACATCAAAGAAGTAAGGACAAGGTCTTGGATACATATATAAGTCAAGGTTCTAAGTCTGGGTCATTGTACTTGTCATTTTAAGATCTATTAGAATAATTTCTCTTTGGTTTTCCTCTCCAACAAGGAGAGGTTTTTCCCTATCTCTAGGAGCCTAATTTGTGTGTCTCGTGTATTTTGATAATTGACATGATGAAAGATTAAATAAGCTAAAGAAGAGAAGACATAAGTAATCCAAGTAAGCTCACAAGTAATTATCAAGAAGAGAATTTGAATTAATCTCTAGCCCTCCAAATTCTCAACATGGAATTAGAGCTAAGGTGTTGAAATCAAGGGTTGCTTGACAAAGAGACACTCTAGGAAGAAAAAATCAAAGTCTGGGTGAAGAATCAAATCAGTTTGCAAGAAAGACTCTCAAGCTATTTTCGAGAAAGATATTCATCTCAAATTCTCAAGAAAATAACCTTTGCCATCAAAGATTTACATTCAAGACATTGTTATAAGAGGACATCATCTTTCGAAATTATCCTTTGCCATCAAGGATTTTAGAACACCTAGATTGAATATTTCTATCTTAGAAGAAGCTCCTAACTCCTTCATCATCATCAAGGAAGTTGCAAGAAACTCTACTCAAGTAAGTATCTATGACCTTACTTAAATTTATCAAGATGACTTAATGTAAAGAGAGCAACAAGCTGGTTGGGTCATCAAAACTTTAGCGCATGGAAAAAGAGGATAGATTTGAATTTAATTGAAGATGAAGTTATGGACTACATCGATGGATCGACAACTCAACCACCAAAAGAATATGCTACAGCGCATGCCAAGTATATGAAGGGAAAAATCAGAGCCCAGAGGATTCTCATAAAATCCATTAAGGACTCACTCATTCCCTACGTATCAAAACTAAAGTTTGTTAAAGAAATATATGAGAAACTAGTCGATTTATTCTCTATGAGTATTGCATGAGAAGCAATCTCTCTGAGACAAGAAATATATAAAATGAAATTGTCAACGGAAGAAGGAATCACTCCATACTTTATGAGGATTTCTGAAATAAGAGATCAACTACAGGAATTAGGAGAAGTAATATCTGACACGGAGATGACTACAGTGGTGTTGAATGCTCTACCAAAGGAATGGGGAAGCTTTACTTCAAGTTTATACAGGAAGAAAGAAGCCACACCATTCCATGCTTTATGGTCTCTATGTAAAATAGAGGAAAGAATATTGAAAACCAAATTTGATATAGGATCAAGTGAAGGGAATCAAGCCTTTGCAGCCACATTCAGGAAGAAAGGTAGATTCGGTAAATTTGTTCCTCAGAATGAAAGAAGAAATATGGAAAACGTACGATGATTTGGATGTAATGAACTTGGGCATTATAAAAGAGATTGTCATAAATCTGACAAGGAAAAGAGGAAAAGAGAAGAAGCCCAGGTCTCAGATATAAGAGAAGAACCTGATGCAAATAAATCTAAGAAAGAAGAAGCAAGGGATATCCACTATGATTGAGATCATCTTCTCATTTAAGTGATTTATGTTGGTTTTAAAATAGTATGATAGGAAGCAATGTATATTATATCATCATGATAAAAACATAGTAGGAGCTCTTGGTGAAGCAGCTCCAGGAAAACCTCTCTGATAACATTACTAATGGAAGGTCGTCATCAATATCAAGGGTCATCATGGAAACATAATTCTAGGATGTGATGACATATTGATGGAGCAGGCCAAGGGAATGAAGCTCTTCATTCTAGTAAAACTACTACAGGGTGACTTAAATGATAAAGGTATGAGGTAGGTATATATTTATATGCTGACATTGGATGCTGTGAAGTCATGTAATATGGATGAGGTAATAAACTTCCATATTTAGATGTATGATCTATGAAGGAGGATCTCTTGGTGCACTGACAGATGGAATCAACATAATATATCCTCATGGAACATGATGTGGTTGTATATGAACGAGAAACTGGAAATTTGAAAGTTCCTGGGAATGAAGAATGTGCATAAAGGAAGAGATCATGAAATGCAACCATGTCAAGAGGCAGTTATCATCAGGAAGCCAATAAGATGTGACTAGGAGATCTCCTGGGAGGATATGTAGACTCTGACAACAGTCTAGTAAAGAAGAATACCCTTGACAAAAACATATCATTAGGAGATCTGTCAATCTGAATAAAGGATGTTGATGCCTACAAGAAGATGTCATGGTGAAATATCATCATTAAGGTAACTTTTGGTTTAAAAGTGCATATGTATATGTTCATCAGGATGAATTTGTGTAGGGTTGATAATCATGAGAAAGGATGTATGATCCTTGGAGATGATTCGAAGGAAAGCAACATGGCATAACGGTGGACCAGATGAGAAAGAATGATGAATCACTATCTGATAGTGGACATGACTCGAAATTGAAAGTGATAGATGATATTTTCCCTATGGATCCAAAATTTGAAGATTCCTCAATATCGAAATCCACGACATCGAAGGGAGGAATTCTTAATGAGTATTTGGATTGCTGCTACAGGACCTTGGTTGAGAGGGAGTCTGGTGGTAAGTTCCTTTCTTAGAAGAAAATTGAAGTATGTCCTTCATGAGTTAAGAGGGAGTGACGTATGTAATTCTCTATTACATGTGTCATGCACTGGACCAGGACTAACAGTCGTAAGTCTTAGTGAAGGCCATGTGGAGAGAATGGATGGAGACATCATTCTGGTCTTCACCTAGAAGACAGAATGGAGGATTGGGTAATCATCAGGAATTCGATACTCTTTGATAATGAGATAGGACATTCAAGATAAGAGTAGTCAAGGATCGATATTCTTTGAGGGTTGGCTACCCAATAGAAGAATAGTCCAAGAATGTCATACTCTGGGAACACCTAGGAGTATGTACCTTGGAGAGACAATGACTATGGTGTCTATAAGTCATGTGTCTCGCCAGTTGTAGCCCATTGTCTCGTTGAGAGATGGGGTTGTTAGTCAAGGCCTTGCACTAGGACAATGTTGGTTGATATGATTCTATACAGATGCGATTACCAATCCCATTCTTCTTATGAGATTATTCAATTTGAAAATGACTACGTAACTGTATGAATACCTCCCTAAATAAGAGGGAGTGTTGAAAAAGTGTAACTAGGATCGGTCTTCATATTGACTATGTAATTGTGTATTTATGTAAGACGAAGACAAAGATAATAAAATGTATATTTGTTGTACTTGCTTCCTGGGTTTCACGAGCAAGATTTTATTATAGATTAAATAGACTTCTTCTTGATGTCTATTAAGTTTTTGTCTTCTAGAAATAAATCTAATTAGGTGTCTTATGTGTGAAGGATCTAGTCTAAATGCTCCAAGATCTTGTCCAAGAATCCATGGAAGAAGAGCTTATGTCAGCCCACAAATCTACAATGGAAGAGAAGCTATTTTAATGTGTTAAATTCGACCTTCATTAGCTGGACAAGTCGGCCTACAAGCTAACAGGAAAGTTGGCCTAAAGACAATGTAATTACCTCTATATATACCTCTGTCCTGTGGCTCATTCACACAGATTTTTTGGTCATATCTACAACTGAAGTGCACACTATCTCTGAATTTTAGTGCAAATTAAAAGGACAAGTTTAGTGCGAATTAAAAGGACAATTACAGTGCGGATTATAGATGAAGTGCAGTGCAGATGATAGATGAAGTGCAGTGTGGATTATATCTTAAGTGCAGTATGGATTATAGATGAAGTGTAGTGCGGATTTTGAGCGAAGTGCAGTGCAGTTTTAGGGTTGTTTAAGATACACATAAGTCCTTGTGATATCTCAGTATAAAAGACGTTGCGGTCTACTAAAAGGAAGTGTGTATTTGTCTAGAAATGTTTTACGGACTATCCTAAAAGTGAAGCAGCTGATCAAAGGTGATATTTGTATTCATCTCCAGTTCATGTAGAGTTGGGACAGTGGTCTGAAAAGAGAAGAAGAGATCAAACAGTGGGAGAAATTAGGAATGTAAATTTGTGATTTACTTTCCTAACTTCAGTTTATATATATCTGTTAGGTCCCTATATTACTAGTGTAGTCTCTTATTGTTGTTAGTGTAGCCCCCTTATTGTTATTGTTGTACACTTGTAAACCCAATATTTTTATTATTGTGTCCTTACATTATTATTGTTAGGTCGGCTAGCATTATATTGTGACCCCATGGACTCCTATATAAAGAAGGAGGTTTTTTCATTTCTATCATCGAAGAATTTTTCATTTATGTAATGTAAAAGAGGTTTCCCCCTCGAAATGGCTTATTTCTAAGGCATTGATCTATCTTTTCTTCTATTTTTGGAGCTGGTTTCATAAAATTTGGTATCAGAGCTTTGGATTCTAGGGTTTTGCTGCTCCAAATAGGTCATCGTGGAATTTTCGCTATAAATTTTTTTCTACGAAGGTTTAAAAGTTGAAATTTTTAAAGAGCGAAGGCGAAATCAGGAGGAATGTCGTGTAAAAATTTCAGGGCTTGGTTCACAATATTTCGGAGATATGATTTGTGGAACTTAGGGTTTTTCAGGCTCCCGAATTTCATCTCAAAGAGGTGACCGTGGGAAAAAATCATCATAACTCTCTCTCTGAGCATCAGATTGGAATTCTATAAAAAGTGGTCATAAGTACACGGACTGTAGTTTCCTATATATCAATTTTGAGAACCGAAGGTGACACGTGGCACACCGTACAAGTTCGCTCTACTGAACCAATCCATAATTAGGTCATTGTGGGAGATTGGGCATAACTTTGCCTTGAAGAATCCAAATTATGTCAGACTTGTGGCATTTGAAAGAAGATTCAGAGGGCTACTATAGGACCAAATTTCAGATATTGAGGATCCTAAATCACAAAGATAATTCAGTTTCAATATTGAGCTCCCCAAAAGCAAGAAAAAGGTGTGTATTTTGTTTTTCTGAATTGCATAATTCTTGTTTGAAGAATCAGTTTGAATTGATTCCAAGGGCATATTGTAGAATAGATATCAGTATTGGGTTCTAAAATGCCCCCTAAAAATAATTCAACACCCATTAAGCCTTCAGAAGACTTTACTATGACTCATGAAGATGAAGAAATGAAACATGACATATAAAAATTACAAGAGCAAGTGCACCAAATTTCACTCTCGCAAAGAGCAAAAAAAAATGAAATGGAAGTTTTGAAGAAAGGCATGGAAGCTAAGATGGATGGTTTGAAGAAATGCGTGGAAGCTAAGATGGATGGTTTGAAGAATGGCATGGAAGCTGGCATGGAATCTAAGATGGATAACATGGAAGAAAAAATGGAAAACATGAAGAATAATATAAAAGCAGACATGGAAGGTTTGACAAAGTTTATACAAGAAATGTTTCTTAATGGCGAAAAGATAGTAGAGGAAACTCACGATGAGAAAAAAATAAATGTTAATCGTGATTTCATAAACCCTAATGTTGGATGGAAGACCCACCATATTCCAAAGATCGATATGAGGAAGTTTGATGGCAAGGATACCATAACATGGATACTACAGATGGAGCAATATTTTGATCTCAATAATGTGCAAAACACACAAAATGTATGCATTGCAACTTTGTATTTAGAAAAAAATACATTTGTATGGTATTGATGGCTTTTTTCCCTAAAAAAATTGTCACTTGGTCAATTCTACGGAGGAAATAATAGCACATTATGTGGATACAAAGAGCAACACCTTTTTTAGCTAAATGGTAAATCTCAAACAAAAGGCTTCAATGGTGGAGCACATTGAGGACTTCCAAAAATTGAATATAAGGGTAACTGATATTCTAGAAAAACACAGGATTGATGTCTTCATAGGACTTTAAAGAATAACATCCAACATGAGGTTCGCGTTTGGGAACCTGATTCATTGGAGAAGGCATTCAGGTTGGCAAGAAAAATTGAATGTAAAATGATGGTGACAAGGAAGCCTACCACTCACATCTATAAAGATGGAAGTGTTGCTAATCCTAGACTTCCACAGCCTACAAGGTTGACAGCACAACAATTGGAAGAAAAAAGAGCAAAAGGGCTTTGCTACAGTTGTGATAGAAAATACACTAAAGGGCATAAGTGTGCTGAGAAGAAATTATTTTACATAGATTGTGAAGAGGAGGAAGAAAATCAATAAGAAACTTCAAAAGAAGATGATATGCACCAGGAACCAACCCTAAAAGAAGAATAAATGAGTCCGACCATATCGTATAATGCATTGGTAGTAATTACCACTCCTCAAACTCTTAAGATAAAAGGACACATCAAGAAGAAAAAGGTAAGTGTTGATTGATTCGGGTAGTACCCATAATTTTATTCAATGTAAGGTAGCTAAGGAATTGAATTGTTTCCTATACCCAGCACCAGAATGTCAAGTGATGGTTGCAGATGGAGGAATTGTAAATTGCTCTGGAAAATGTCATAATATCAAGCTAACCATGGGGGAATATGTATTGAATAGTCTAATGCTTTCCATTGCAATGGGAGGTGTTGATGTTGTACTAAGAGTACAATGGTTACAAATTTTGGGGATGGTAGCTTTTAATTTTCAAGAACGTTTCTTGAATTTTTTTTGGAAGGAAAGGAATTCAAATTAAGGGGTATCACAGGGAAGCCAGGAAATATAATAAGCTCTAATGTCATGACAAGGCTTCTGAAGAGAGAACAACGAGGCATAATTACACAATTATGCTCACTAGAAGTTCCAACATCAAAATCATCTATTTCTCCAGATCTCCAAAAAGTCTTGGACAATCATTCCAAGGTGTTTGAAACTCCCAAAGGACTCCCACCTATTCGTGATCATGATCACGCTATTCATTTGATTTCAGGAAGTGTTCCTCCAAACATCAGGCCTTACAGATATCCTTATGTCCAAAAGAGTGAAATTGAACATATGATTATAGAAATGTTAGAGGCTAGTATAATTCAACCTAGTCAAAGCTCTTTCTCTGCTCCAGTAGTATTGGTGCACAAGAAGGATGGATCATGGCACATGTGTCCGGATTATAGGGAGCTCAATAAGCTCACCATTAAAGATAAATTTCCCATTCCTGTGATTGATGAATTACGTGGAGAAATTTATTTTACCAAGTTGGATCTTCGTTCAGGATATCATCAAATTAGAATGAAGACTAAAGATATTCCGAAAACAGCATTTCGAACTCATAAGGGTAATTATGAATTTTTGGTCATGCCTTTTGGCCTTACAAATGTACCTTCTACATTTCAAGGGTTGATGAATTCCATTTTCAAACCCTTCCTTAGAAAATTTGTGCTAGTATTTTTTGATGATATACTAATCTACAACAGGTCTTGGAAGGATCATGTTGAACATGTTGATAGGGTTCTCAAACTATTGTAGGAGAAACAATTATATGAAAAAACATCCAAATGTTTTTGGAGTACAAGAGGTAAATATCCGGGTCATATTGTATCTCACGAGGGTGTTATGTAGACCCTTGTGTACCAGTTATTAAGGGTCAAGTTCCACAAACATAAGCAGTCATAGGATTTACTCTGTTAACAGTGGTATTATCATACCTCACAGAATTATGGGGAGAATAGTAGCACCCAACACACACAGGAATAAAGATGAATTTTAATGGAATCCCCGAAGAAACTAAGGCTTCCTTGAAAATCTTAAAGGGGAAATGTGCTTCAGTAATCGGTCTTAGCTACGCTGCATCAAGTTAAAAAATCTTTTACCGGGAACGTGATGCCCTTGTGAAATGGAATTGTGTTGCTTTAATGCAAGAGGAACACCTACTGCTTTTGAAATTCATCCATTACACAAAGCTATTTATGAGAAGGAAATGTTGACAATACTACATGAACTAAAAAAATGGCGACCTTACCTAATGGGAAGACACTTCACGGTAGAAACTAATCATGATAGTCTTAAACACTTTTTGGAACAAACACATTCAAGAAGACAGCAAGAAAACAATACAAAGATGTTAAGCACATACCAGAAAATCATCACAAAAAGGAAGCACCTGTAACACACACAAAACGCTCCAAAATTAGAATAAGAGACGAACGCTTAGAAATAACCCATTACCGCAGGGGGAAACCTTCAACACATTACATAAAAATGAACAATTTCTTGGATGACACAATTTACAAAACCCTTTTATATATATATATTCATGGGGCCACACATAATGTAATCCTAGTGGGCCAAATGGAACCTTTCTAGCCGACCTAACAATAATAATTTAAAGTAATAATAACAAAATGGGGGTTACAAGGGTACAACAATAACAATAAGGGGGCTATAATAACAACAATAAGGACTATATTAGTAATATAAGGACCTAACATGCTCCCTCTTCAAACAAGTGTTGCCCTCAACGCTTGATTATTTCTAGATGCTTATGTATAAAATTCTCATCCTCTTATGTGGAATCTTCAACAGGTAAGTTCTTCCACTTGCCGAGATACTTTGAAATTGATCGATTTGCTCTAGTTCTTGTTTCTATTATTTTTTCAGGACTTCTTTCAATGTGATGTTGATATTCCTGTTGTTTTATTTGATTCTGCACCAAATTTAGGTTATCCTTTGAGAGTTGGAGAACTTGTTGTTGATGCTCGATGTGATCTTCCACTAATTTACCATCCATATTAGATTTTATTTGATCCTTCAAACCATCCAACTTAGCCTTCATTTCTGCTTTTAAACCATCTATGTCATCTTCAGTTGCTCTTCGTAAGATCGAAATTTTTTGCACTTGGTACCGTAATTTTGATATCTCATATTGCAATTCTTCCTCTTCATGCATCATTGTATAGATTTCTGAGGGATTAATGGGTATGGAATTATTTATTGGAGGCATTATATAACCCAATTCTAATAAATATTCTTCAATATGCCCTTGGAATCACTTCAAACTTCTTTTTCAAACAAATGTTATGCAATTTTAAAAAACAAATACACACCTTTTTCTTGCTTTTTAGGAGCTCTATATTGAGATTGAATTATATATGTAATTGAGAATCTTCAATATCTGAAATTCACTTCTGTAGTAGCCTTCTGAACTGTATTTCAAATGCCACAGGTATGATCTAATTTGGATTCTTCAAGACAAAGTCATTTCCAATCTGCCACAATGACCCAATTTTGGACTGGTTCAGCAGAGCGAAATTGTACGTCTTGCCACGTGTCACTGTTTCATCCTTCGTCTCTGAAATTTATAGCCAAGAAACTGCAGTCCGTGAAATTGCAACCAATTTTTACGGCACTCCAATCCGATGCCCAGAGAGAGAGTTATTGAACTTTTCCCATGATCACCTCTTTGAGATGAAATTCAGGATCCTGAAAAAGCACTACCTTCCACAGATCATATCTCCAAAAATATTGCGAACCAAGCTCTGAAATTTTTTGAAGAATTTCCCCCCTAATTTCACGAAAATTACACACTTCGTATTCTTAACCTTCGTAAGAAATTTTTTAATAAAGTAACGCACGATGACCTTTAGGAGTCTCGAAAAAACTAACTTTCCACAAATCATATTCCCGAAAATATTACACCGAAACTCGAAAATTTTAGAAAAATCTTCTCATTTATCATAAAACTTTTCAATTTCAAAATTTCAAACGCTTCCTAAGCTTTTCAGAAAAAAATTTATAGTGAAACCACACGATGGACTCGTTTGGAGCAGCGAAACCCTAGAATCCAAAGTTCGAGCCACTAAAATGTTGTGTAACCACTTCCAAAAATAGAAAAGATATCAACGTCTTAAAATAAGCTACCAGGAAACCTCCAACACATTACATAAATGAACAATTCTTGGATGATACAATTTACAAAACCTCCTTTCTATATATAGGAGTCCATGGGGCCATAATGTAATCCTAGTGGGCCACAATGTAATCCTAGCCGACCTAACAATAATAATTTAAGGGCACAATAATAACAAAATGGGGGTTACAAGGGTACAATAATAACAAGAAGGGGGTTACACTAACAATAATATGACCTATATACTAGTAACATAAGGACCCAACACAGATGTAATTTCACAAGAAAGAATTATAATACTGAGCTGAAAGCATTTCTATTATCCAACCAGATTGGATAACCGAAGCAAGGGGTGAATGGAAGAAGGACGAAGAAGTGTGGACACTCATTCAAAATTTGCAGCAAGATCCTAGTACATCTGATACATTTAGTTGGGAAAATTATTCGTTATGGTACAAAGATC